>KK502691.1:144275-157603 GCA_000688735.1 Glossina austeni
ATTGAGGTTAAAGTTTCGTATATTAACAGGTGCGATAACACAATTGAAAGGAACGATGAACATATTAATGCAGAGCTTCTCATATTTCAAGCGATGTCTTTTTCATTCCACTAATAATCTTTAATAAAAAAGAAAAAAAAGAAAAAAAAAAAATTAAGCTTAAGAAGTAAATGTTAACAAAAAGAGAATGATTTCAAATTTATAATAAATATTTCTCATTATAATTGAATGCTAGCAAAAATGGCGATCGTATAATAATCTTCGATATTCATGTGTCTGAAGCAAAAAAAGGTTTAAGTGCCTTCTTACCCAAACATTATAAGAAAGAAATAAAGAACTAAGTGTTTCCTGATCATTATGAATGAAAAAAAAAAAAAAAAAAAAAACAAAATTTTAATTTACTGAAAGGATAACAACGGTCGTTTTTTTTTTTTTAATTGCTTCCGAGCTTCGTAGCTTATTAAGCATATATACATACATATATAAGCTATTGAAAAGAAAACTAAAAACTACTGCAATGAAAATGTATATATATATATATATTTTTTTTTTATTAATAAAAAATAATCCAATTAATTAACTTATAGTAAATACGGTTATTTTATTAAAAAAATAAAAATAAAATATATTTCTCTAAAAAATACAATGTCGTCTAATCCCTTAAAATCTTAAACTTATGCTCCATAGCACGTGTGATTTAGGGTACGTTAAGTTTGTGCCGATGTATGTAACATCTAAGTAAGGGTTTAAGTTAAAATCCATCCTTTATTAAATCATTCCAAGTTTGTCTGTCCGTCTGTCCGTCTGTTCGCCTGTCTATTTGTCCGTCTATCCGCCTCTCTGACTTGTCTTCTTTTATTCAATCTATAGGCCGCAGATTTTTGAAATATTTTAAGGAAACGTACTACATTTACGTGCTTTGATCTAAGGACAAACGCTCTTAAAAATGCTTGCCCACTCTCCATATAATGCCTTATTTTGAAAAGTTATTATGCGGAAAAAAATTTAATTTCATAAAATTTTTCAACAAAAAAATCGTAAATGAGTAAATAATGTGTCGACAACTTCCAAGTTGGTGTGAACGACGTGATTCGTTGGAAGCAATTTTTCGAACCCTCTCTTGGCGATTTGGATCATATAGATCTATTTTTTATATCCTAACATATGAAACACAAGCTATTATATGCAGAGAAAGTCTAATTTCTAGTTTTCTATGACAAATGTTAAAAGGTAAAAAAATTTTTAGAAAGTAAGTTAAGTTTTGCTAAATCACGCCGGATCACGCCATGTTCCCAGTCCCCGTCCCAATGATAAATGGTTTTCACTTCTTCTTAACTGATTTTTCACTGCCTTGTTTATGATGGCATTGGGGAGGCATTGGTACGTTAGTTGTTTAACGTACTGTTATTTTTACTTGGACTATATGGATTCAATTAATTTCCTTGCCACAAATTCTAAATGTGAAGTAAGATATTTTGAAATATACGACGAAAGGGGATGAAAAAAATTACATAAAACGCGTTAGATAAATACTCGTTGTTTAATGAACGAAAAGATGGACCAGACGTTAATTAAGCCTCGGTAAAGAGCAGCAATAGAAATCAATACCTAGATTATGAATAAAGATTTGCGTGTTAAGAGTTTACGTGAAGGGAGTAGTTATGACTTTAGGTCAAATTCATTTACTCTTAAAATGCTACTCTAACGCTTTAGCTACGCCAGCTTATATTAAACATATGGACATATGGACAGTTACGATTTGTATTTCGGCCCGTAAAAAAGTTTTTTACTCTAGATTAAACTCATTTTCAGGCATTCCCTTAATTCGTTTAACCAAGTCGTGCAAGTATCGTAAGAGACGGACAAATGGAAAAATAAACTTTTCTTCTGATTCTGCAATAAACTCCCTATCATTCTTAGACAAACTGATGCATTTCCAATTCCTCAGTTTAATTTCTTGAGCTTCGCGAAACTTAATCAGAAATGGACAGATGGACAAATAAGTTTTGTTTTTTTTTTTTTTGAGTGTCTCATGAAGTTTACGTCCCTAAAGGTGAAGCTAACCGTTTTTCAAAGACTCCGCGAAACTTAATCAGAAACGGACAGATGGACAAATAAGTTTTTTTTTTTTTGTTTTTTTTTGAGTGTGTCATGAAGTTTCCCTAAAGGTGAAGCTAACCGTTTTCCAAACACTTACTTTTAATTTCTTTCGCTCTGCCAAGTCAGTCGGATGGATCGATGAGGAAATCGAAAGCATTTATGCACTTTCTAAGGTTAAAAACATTGCCTTGTCTAAACTCTAACCTCTATTCTCTAAAGGATCGTCAATAGGATCGTGAATGAACAAAAAAAAAACAAAAAACAAATAATAAGAAAATAGCGATATTTTTTCTATTGCGAAAAAAAAAAGAATCCACGCATCGTAGTTAAAAATATTTGTATGAAATTTTCTTTTTTCTTCTAAGGATGTGTGTGTAGTTTAGATGGAAACTTGTTTATTGACCAACGACAAGAAGACATTCATAAGCCTGGAATTTTATATATATATGTATCTGTCGCTTGATTCTTGTAGCTGCGACAAACATATATAAAAATACGGAATAATAAACAATTAATATTTAATTTACTCAACACGTTCTCTGCCAAGCAAGCGGCTTATGAGTGAATACCATTTCCCATCTATGCCCATCTATGCCCGCTTCGGTTTCGGTGCAAATGAAGAAATTTAATAATTTTGAATAAATACTTTTTTATGTGTACATTTATTATTCATTTTACATATATATATAAATAAATATATGAGTGTGTGTATATACTTTGCCAAGCCGTGCGTACCTTTTGAGGAACAGGTCTTAAATAGTGTTGTAAATATCATTAAATCGCATAAAATAGTGATAGCAATAATTAACTTTTAAATTCTAACATTAACATGAGATATTCAAACACACACTCACACACACACACCATTCACATCTCATATTAATGTGTTAGGCACTTATTGCGGCTTAAGTTTAAGATAGTTGTCAATATAAATATTCATTGGGGGGTTTTTTTTTTTTTTTTTTTTTTTTTTCCTGCTTCAAATAGCTTTCGCGAAATTTCTCCTCCATTATAGATTTGAATTTTATCTCCTGTAAATTTTCCACAACGCTCCTGATGCACACTTAAGTTGTAAGAGGAAAACTTCTTGAAAACGTAATTTTGTATATTTTATTATTATACTTAAATACATGATGATATTATAGATGAAAGTAAATTGAATTGCATTTAATATTGCATTCGAATATCTTAATAGAATAGAAAATTGACTTCGACTGAGAACAGTGCGTATAGAAGAGCAGATGTTAATAGTTCTTCCGTTTAGTCTACAATTTGTGTATTTCTTAAGGATAAATAAGATAATTTCACGTTATTACATTGCGAGTAGTAGTTGTTCCCGGAACTGTCGAGTGGATGTGTCTGTTCGCTTAGGCGCTGCCTTCCACGATACCAACATAAACAACAACTTACATACGCTCGGTTCGTTTGGATGCTTTAAGTGAAGTTTTACCTTCGCCATGCTCGAGCGCTTAGGAAATGAGAAAACGCACACTCAACCCAACTCAAGGTTGAGCGGTTCACGAATGCCAAACAGAGACCTGCAGAGGGACGTTGAGAACGATGCATATGTAAAATCTCTGAGTCAAGTAACCGTTTGCGATGCAATTCGAAGCAAGCTCTTCCCGCGATTTGTTCAATCACAGCCATTACGATACTCCCGCGATGGGCCGTTCTCGCTGTCAAGCCGTAGCTGGCCGATTGCTTCGGGGACTCTAGATACAAGCGCCAACAGAAAAAAGAAGAGAAAAATATAACCGCCAGACTTGACGGAAATTGCGTTTGAAACATGAAATTATCTTATTCGTTTATTCGTTTATTCGCCTATTCGTTATAATCGGACCAAGTCACACGACGCTTGCATCGATCGTTATAAGTCACTGGCCTAAGGCCGCGCGACTTCATCTTCATTATGATGATTTTTGCAGAAGTTGCCATGAATCCGATGCGCACGATTAGTTCATACATTTTCCCATCCTATCCAAAAGCCTTTTCGGCAGGACACATGTTCAATACAAAATTCAAGATCAATGCAATGATACTTGTAATGATTTAAGCTGGTCCATCCGTGCGTCATTTGCTTTTAAAAATACATAAAAGTATTTTCCGTCATAGATCTCATTAATCTCATGGCCGCAGATCTAGTTTGATGATCTGCGTGATCTGAATATTGTTACGTGAACCGTCTTTTCGGAATTTACATTTTTAATTAACTCCTTTTGAGATTAAATTCGTACCGTTAAATCATAGGATATTAGGATGGTATAGATTTTTATTTACAGGAATTTATATCGACGACTCTTTAATTCTACGCTTTTAATTTTAGAAATCATGGCGTGTAAGTAACAGACGCATGGACAGACGAACATGTCTTGATCGATTCAGAAAAAGTATCGAATCGAAGTACATCGTACAATAAAAGTACAATAACAGATGGGCCTATCTCAGACCCATATGGTTGTTGTAGGGTCTAACAGTAATTTTTTTTTCTTCCCTTTCTATTTGCCAGAAGTATGCACAAGAGTCTGCATATATTCTTCAGCTGAATGAGATTTTGAGTGAATATAATCCGATCGGCTTGTCTCTTAAATACTGCAATACTATATAAACACTTCCGATCTGTAGTAGTAGTAGCAGCAGCGATTCATATTTTTTGTATATATTTTCATATATATATATATATATATATGTTGAGCTGTGGTGTGGTGGGCGCATAGTATTCGTTTCAAAATGAATATAATTTTCTTGGGCAAAAAAAAAAAAAAAAGAAAAAAGAAAAAAAATTGTTTCTGGAAAAAAGAAATATTTTGCAAGAAAGGAAATAAAAACTGTTTTCCCATGACCTCGAAACGAATAATTTTGTATGCCCCACGAATAGCAACCAAAACCAACAACGAACAATGCGAAACAACATTATAAAACCACAACAACAACAACAACAACAACAACAACAACAACAACAACAATGAATCAAGCTTATGAAGCCAGCAACAGCTTATGATGCAAATTTTGTTTTTGTTTTTGTTTTTAGTTTTTTTTTTTTTTTTTTTTTAAATTAACTTTAATCGGGAAGAAAAAGAGAGTAAAGACGATCGACGTATAACGTGACGTTAAAATTAAATTAACTGAACTCTATAGAGATTGGAGGGGAACATAATGATCACTGTCTGCTTTATTGTTTATGGGAACTTAAACCGAAACCAGCAGCTAGTTATTCATAGTCATTAAAAATCAGAAAAATATGAAAATAAATTTTTTCTTCTTATTATTTTTCTTCTTCTTCTTCTTCTTCTTCTTCTTCTTCTTTTTAAATATAGTATAGAAGACGTGTGCATATTTCTATAAAACTGGGGAGTTTCCTCTTTCAAATTTATATATCGACTTGTTGTTGATCGAAAATTTAAAGTCATTTGTGGTACTTTTGTTGGAAAAGAAAACCTCCTTCCCTTACGTAAATTGTTTTCGATTATAATTTTTGCCTTTAAACTAAGTCCAGTACTTCAAAGTGCAGTAAGAGTAAGAGATGCATGACTTTCCGAAAGTACCCTCACGAGCCAACCTTTGTCGCACGTAACCGCGAATGTCTTGAGTTTTTTCTGAATCTTGTTAAGCAAAAGTTATGCGTAGTTAATTAAGCTTTTGTACCCTTTATTTAAAGTGCACGAAATTCACTTCGCTAAGCGATCTGCTTCTCATCATCTTTTCCTAGATATTATCAAAATCAAAAAATATGCAAATCAAATCTTCAAATATAAACGAATATATTCGTGAATGAAACTTTTAAGGTAATGTGCTATCTAGTGCACTAGTGCATAAGATAGTCATTGAAACTGTAATCATTATTGATTGAATAAAGTTTTGAGAGCATTTTCCTGCATCTCTTTCGGAACGATAATCATTCATTTTTACATCGTGAGAGAAAGAAAGAAATATTAATTTATGGCTTACCAACGTTTCTCTCGTCATCTTAATAGGCTCTCGGACATAGGTTTAAGTGAAGGCATTTTCGACTTACTCTTAACAACTTTGGATCAATATCTCATCTTGTCAAAGGTTTAGGATTATTTTAGTAGTCGACACAACGATACATTAAGTTTGTGTTTGACTTGACTTTATACATATATATATATATATATATATATATTTTTTTTTTTTATATATATTAATATTTATATCATATGAACCGATTTAGTATAATTTTCAGAATTGGTTTAAGACTGTCCGTCCTTTCGTCCGTCTGCCAGTTGCATGTCTATTCAACTTGTTGGACGCAATCTTCAATATACTTATCGTGTCTTGTCCCAAAATAGAAAACCTATTGAAAATAAATTGGATGAAAACATTTTCCATATAAATCATTATTAAGCCTTATATTACTTGTAGTATAGGGTATATTAAGTTTGTGCACCCTATACCACGTCATAGCTATTCATTTATTATTATTATTTCAAAATAAAGCTTTATATGGGTAGTTGTCGAACAAAGTGGTCCGATTCGAACCGTTTGCAATAGCGTTCGTGCTCGAGCCTGAACACATTAATGTACAAAATTTCTTTAAAATATATCAAAAATTTCAGACTGTAGGATGGATAGACGGACAAATAAGTTTCTGAAATGATCGGTATAGAAAAAGGCGGATCTGTTTCAACTCTTTCTATATGTTGCCCACACATATATAAAAACTTAATACTATTGTACCTTGCGCTATTGCTAGTGTATTATATAATACAAGATTTAATTCTTAGTAAATTATTATCAATGTTGATCCGAAATTTACTGTATTATAAATTATATTAATCCATTTTTTTTTTTGGTTTCCTATCCAGGTGGGAATGTCTAGGAATCATAAGCCTTTATAAAGCCAAAAAAAAAAAAAAAAAAAAAAAAAATCAATTTCTTGCCATTTGTAGAGAGTTTAATTAACGGTTTAATTTATAAACCTAAACTGGAAAGATATTTAGCAAAGTTTCATTTTTTCACTCGCAATATTTGCAATTTGTTTAAAATAATGGACACAAAAAATTTGGACAGAAGGACCGACATCAAAATCGGTTGAAATATTAAGCCTACGTCTACATATATATTACTAAACTAAGTATATATTGATAGGAGAGCATACATATATATATATATATATATATATATATATAGTAGTCCTATTGTCATAATACTCAGCGGCTCTTAAATACGATCCATTATCAAGCAGCCCTGGTAAACAAAATAATAAATTTATTTATGTGAAAGCCGTAACACACAAAATCCATATGCATAGCTACTAAGTTACCTTAATGAATATCTGGTAATTTTAATGATATATTTTCATATTTATTTATTTTTGTTATTTTTTTTATTTTTTTTTATTTTTATTTCTCATTTTATAAATTAACTGCAAATCATCATTAACAAGTTGCTGCTGGTCTTGTATGCAACTGCAGAGCGGCCACGATGACAGCAGTCGAAAAGTAACTAATATCGCATGTAATGCAAGTTATTTGCAAAAGCAATTTGTCTTTACGTTCATTGCGCAATTCTTTATTAATTAAAGACCTTTAGGCAATGATTTGTTAAAAGTTTTTTTTTTTTTTTTTTTTTTTGAGAAAAAACTTCACATACGATACTAAAAGAAAAGCGAATAAGTATTTTGAATGGATTGGTGAACGGTTTGTTGTTGGATTTTGTTTGGTGGGAATATTTTTTTAAGCAACTTTTACAAGTAAAAATTTGTAGAAATTTTTAAAGACAACATTGAACAACATCGGTGTTGGTAGGCATGATAAAAAAAATTTTTGCTTTTACAATTTTGAAACGTTTAGACAAGTTTACGATCTGCAAGTTCAAAAAAAAAAAAAAATACAATAAATTTTCATCTGAAATGTTGTCTTTAAATATAGCTTAAAAATGCTCAAATATTTGCAGGAAAAATGGATGAAAACGAAAAGTTTAAAGAGTAAAAAAAAAAAAAAAAAATCTTTTTGACTTAAGGATTGTACGGTACTTTATTCCAAGGCGTATACATCTTTTTTTTGTTTGCCTTTACCTATAACTCCTGTACTGTATTGTACTCTGTCCGTCTGTATGTCCGTCTTCTCCTATCTTTGTAAAGCAGTAGATCGAACGGATTGACAACGGGCGAAGTGCACAAACTTGCACTCTTGCAGTCGTCGCATTACACATACTCAGGCTTTTCACACATTCCTTCTGCTTTCGCCCTTTACTATGAGGCATTTTAAGTACGGCTGTGCCTATATATTTGTCAAAAAGTTAAGTAATTCGTCTTTTTCTTGAGTAATTGCGTCATGTTGCGTAAACACTTTTCTTTACTTTCCCATTGTCATAGCTCCGGTCTATATGAGCTTAAATACTCGCAGCCATAATCTTGTTTAAGATCGGAACAAAAAAGTGAAACATTCATCCTTTTTATGGTTTTATTTTTTATTTATTTTTTTCTTTTTTAAAGCGATGAAAAGCGTTAACAGCCCAAGTCAGTGTGAGACTTTCACGCCTTAAAACCCTGTCTACGTGTGACGGCAATTGTAAAGTGTTGCGTCGGAAGAATCGTCTAAGCCGTAGCTTAAATTGTTCGTCGTGTTGTTATGTAAGCCGTCGTAAGCGCTCTTCTGATCAAAATTTTACACGTCGGTCACAAATTTTGGACTGACGCAACATAGACACTAGATTGTCCTTGCGTCAATCTTTACTTATCATCTCCCTCTCAATTATAGATTTTAGACAGTGGGTCATAACTTCCATCCTTCGATGGTGATAGGCGTAACAATACGAAAAAAACAATTCAAGATCAGGCTCATCAATTTCTCGACACCTTTGGACCCACAAATTATTGTTAGTATCATTAATAAAAAGTAGATAAATTTGATATTAAATTATTTATTGAAGAAGAGCAATACAAATCTCTGGGCTTGATGCCCTTGATACAGATGGCTGTGTGTGTTTTACGTCTGCACCAGGTAAGAAACCTTAATCAGACGCGTTACCTACAACCATTGGCAATCGAGAGGTAGTTGATTGACGACCCCTCAGGGGGAGAGACAATCCCCATTGAAGGGGGCCTCGCTACCCTGAAGTACCGCAATAGAAAATGGGTGTGGGCCAAATTCTCGCTTAGCGGTCTGCGTCGAAGCCTATCTAAGCACCTCTTAAAAAACTCCCCGCGAAACTTTGGGGTAACCACAGCCACCACGAATACACCCCGGAGGGTCGTACCCAGCAGTCAGGCAAGAAGGCATTTTCTGGCATTCCGATGGGTAGTGTGCATCTTCCTGCCGGAGCAATCCAACTTTTGGGCAACCTGACCCACGTGGACACCCTTCAACTTCTTGGCTTATCGTTCAAACCAGAACTTACACCAAGCTATACAGCTTTGGGTGATCTCATACTGTACGCAGCCGCAGCCACACTTGCCTTTGGACTATCCACACGTCCCGGACGGCCAGTCCAAACCATTCTTTCTCAAGGGAAAAAGTGATTCCAAGGTTGTCGTCGCACAGCACACACACACCCAGCTGTGTCCCAGCCCACTTGATATCGCTGGTCATCATCATTAGATGACCTCCACCAAGAGAACCAAATAGGGAAAGAAATGCTTCTTTTCAAAGTGGAAAAGAAGCCCCTTCCGACTAGACCCCTTCCCCTTCCAATGAGAAAAACCTATTGCTAGGTTATAGATAGAAAGCCTTAAACCTTTCTTTGCCATTGACTGTGCGACTCTTAAGGAAAAGCCAAATCACGAAAAAGCCAAATAGAGCCATAATGCAGCAGAAAATGTTTATAGGGAGCACCACGAAGAGGGGAAGGTTTCGGCACTTCTATGGGTAAACCAAGGGACCCCATAATTTCGCTCCCCAAAAGTTGGAATAAAAAAAAAAAGAAAAAGAAAATAAATAAATATTTTATTCCATAATGTGTTTAAATGACGCAAATTATGGTAAGCATAAGCCGCGAATATATTCTGCGATATCGTTACCATATAATATAAATAAATAAAGTGTATTATGCAGCATCGCTTGGGTGGTGTGAAAAATTCCATAAAATATATTAAACATATCTTTATTCACTTTCATTGCTATATAATGTAATTTTTTTTTTTTTCTTTTTTTTTTAAATATTTGCTTATTGAAGCATCTGATGGACACATAAATTTTAAAAATAATCTTGAAAAGTGAATTCATATAGACGATGAAAGGAAAACAAATTACATTTGCTAAGCCATCTTTGGTTTTTTATTTAAATGAATTTGTATATATATACATACATACATAAATACATACATACATACATACATACGTATATACAAATAAATGCATTATATATCATCTAATTATAAATATAATATTTATTTATATTATATATATATATATATATATGTATTATATATGTATATATATATATATATGAAGGCATTTCATTGCGTGTGTTACGCTTAAAGCGATAGATATGTATATTTGATAGCATATATCGACTACCATATCAAGCAATTTTTAGCAAAATTTGAGGGAATGCGAATGCAAGAGTCATCCGTGACGTGGTCTACTTCCGTTACATTGATGGAACATGCAAAAGTACTTGAAACAAGTATTGATTTCGATTTTGTAAAATTTCGTTTGCATGAAATTTATACTCAATTTTTTTTGCCACGTGTGAAGGAACGAGCAAACCGTCAAATGAATGTTAATATAATAACGCGTTCAATTTTATAAATAGTTTTCAGAATTCCTTTTATTTCCAGTTCTCTCGTGTTGTTGATTACGTAAAAAAACTAACGAAATAAAGCGAGAGAGATTGAGAAAGAGTGAAAGAGAAAGAAGGAAAAGAAGAAAGGTTGACCAACTTTTTCTTTCATCTCTCTTTCTCAAGCAAAACATTGCAATCGACTGATATTTGGCTCATTTGGTCATTCATTAATCGCCTGAATATCGATTGAAATGAGAAAATTCTCTCTTTCTCTCTCTTTCGGTCGTTTTTTTTTTTTTTTTGTGAAGTGGACTTTAGTCCGCTGAAAACCCGCCCTCCTATTCCCTACGCTGTGGCACGACCGTTTAGGCATACATTCACAGGGAGGGTAACCGTTTAGGCACTACTTAAAAGCCTACGTTGACGTTCCTTGTGTCTTTGTTTTCTCATAATGTTTGCGGCGAACACTCCTACCGCTTTCCACATTTTCAGGTCGTGCAACATATTTGTGACGAAATTCTCTCTCTTTCGGTCGGTGCGTGTGTATGTGTGCGTACGTGTGTGTGTGTGTTTTTTGTTTTTGCTCAGCGAGCAGGAGGTAGAACATCTTCAGAAGATACTGCTGGTTCTTAGCAGCAGCATGCACGATTCGTCATCCATGGCGCTTACGTACTAAAAACTACACTCCCACACATTTCTTCTACCACTCTCCACCGCGGGACCACCGTTAGGTATTACTTCGCGGAGGCTGGTTGTCATTAGCACGCTACCGATGGTGGGATCTCATCGGAATACACTATTGGCTTCCACTCCCTAATCCCTGCTCTCCACCCGCTGTCTTTCAAGCCGTCGTAACTCTTGGAGCACGCCGCTTACAAAGTCGCCTACTGTGCTCCAGACATCTTTGCTGCATCATTGCAGTTAATCTTACCAATATCTCACTCGGCTTTATTTGGGGTCTGCCATTCTCAAACCTTCTGCAGCGAAAGATGCTATGCTCTGCATCTTCATCCGTCTCCGGGCATGCCGGGCAATTCGGCGAGTTGTCGTGCCCGAATCTGAACAAGTACTTTCGAAAACAGCCATGGCCATGGGGTGTGTGTGTGTGTGTGTGTGTGTGTGGCTGTGCGCGGGAGGGTGGGTGAGTGTGATTGTTCGTATGTATGTGTGCGTTCACAGCAACGCTGTGCGGCATATTTTTAGAGCGGTCATGTTATAAATAATGAATTTTGCCGATCTGTGATTTTAAGAGCGCAACGGAACCAACGGTCCGTGATACACTTCTCGAAATAATTTCAATCTGGAAAATGTTCGATTAGAAATTTTTTTTTTGAAATTAAAACCACAAAAAAAGAAAAAAAAACCGTAAGACACTTGATTATCAATCAGCGGAACACATACTAGATAATGTGCACTGTAATGATGCTAAAGGACTCGAAGCCTAATACAAAATGAATTTTGACAGCATGCGCTACAGTCTTTGCGACACTATACTCACACGCGAAAATGTTTTTCACTAAAGTTCAACTGTTACTGTTATTGCAACATAAGCGTAAGGGGACATGAAGACGTCACACATTATATCTGTGTAAGCGATGAAAGATATTTAACAAATATTGAGAATAAAAAGTAAAAAAACTTCTACTACATTACGAGACATTATTTAATTCGATCTGATAAAGACTTTGTTATTAATTCCATATCTTATCGAATTTTGAATTTACTAACTGAACAACTCGTGTTTGGCATATAGGTCCGCAGTATTTAATTGTTTCAATTTTGTTCGGTTTAAGTCACAGTTGCACAGTATCATTCATTGTTACCATTACTTACTTACCCTATAAGGTATTAAGTCTACGGGCAAAACTGGTATTTTATTGATAAGAAAGTGTTTTTTTTTTTTTTTTTTTTGACCATAAAAATATTCATTTTCATTGATATATGTTTTATGTCATCAAGTTTATAGGGTCATTAAAGAGTCCGTATGTCCGGCAATGAGAGAACATAGTTAACATAAGTCCAATAACTATTCGTGATGAATATGACTTGGAATAGTAAAAATCAATCTATTCAATCTATTAATCGTCAATATTATTAAATTGCTTTGTTTACTAAGCTTAACATAAATTTAATTTAATTGAATTGAATTGAATTGAATTGAATTGAAAAAGAAAATCCTTGATTTCATATCCATTGCTCTCTCATCTTCGGCGCAATGCTTCAAAAGTTGTTATAACTCTTATTAAAATCAACAACTCGTAAGCATTAAAACGTATATTCATTTATATATATGTATGCACATAAACATATATAATATAAAAGTTTTACACTTTAATCTTTTTCGACTTTTTCTCATTTTACAGCCATGCCCGAGCACATTATTAGCGCGGTTTTAAGCACTAATCACAAGGTAAGTCTTATAACGCAACCATACATATATCTATATATATATATATATATGAATGTATGTTTATAAAGAAATAATTGCCAAAAAAAAAAAAAAAAAAAAAAAAAACACTGGAATGAAATTATTGTGTTATCAA
>KK502691.1:183450-201513 GCA_000688735.1 Glossina austeni
GACGAACAGACGGACATGTTTAGGTGGATTCAAAGTTTGAAACTGGCTAAGTATTTATATACTTTGTTGTGCAAACAGACAGGTGGACAGACGAACAGACGGACATGTTTAGGTGGATTCAAAGTTTGAAACTGGCTAAGTATTTATATACTTTATGGGGTTTTTGTAAGTACTTCAAGTAATGTGTAAAAAGTCAATTTTTTATTTCTTCTGAAAAACAGAGATATTCTCAGCTTACGTGACGCTGAGGGCGTGTCCTCTGACCGATTTGATCCGTTACCAACTTATTTTCCTTATATGAGAGGGGGTTCAAAAATTGCCCTAACCGATCCAAAGTTTTCATACTAATTTAAAACTCGGAAATCCTACTACTTAACCATTTTTACCGAGAAATTTTGAAAATTGCAATTTTTTTCCATATAATAATAGTGGCTTTTCAGAATAGAGCCTTATTTGATTAAGAGACGAAAACGTGAACCGATCAGAATCATTTTCAATAGCCTTCGTCCCTGAGTCAAAATGCGTCATTGTACCAACTTTGATTAAAATATCTCAAAAATTGCGACCTGTAGCTTGAACACAAATTTACATGGACAGACATCAGACGAACAAACAGGCTTAGATCAATTCAGATTATGATTCAGAATCGATCGATATAATAAAAGTCGTTTTGTGTGTTGCATACGACCGGACTAACTTAATGTATCCTGTACCACAAATGGTGTAGGGTATTTAATGGTCAGCCTTGCCCCCTATAATGTTCTTAGTTGTTTTATCTTTAAAAAAAGAAGAAGACAACGCAATAATATAAGTAAGCCGAAACGATGTTTTGAAACTCCTCAGCAGATCTTTCGGTTCATCTTCGCATTCGTCAAGAAGTCGTCCGGGTTGGCTTACGTTAATTGATCCAGGGTTAAAATTAAGAGACCGACATTTTAAGAAAGTGTTGTTTTGGGAAAAAACTTGAAAGCTGCGAAATTTGACGCTTCAGTCCTACACAAAGATTCTTAATAAGTTTGAGATCAGAAGACTGACTTGACTTTTCAGTGAGATCCAAGTTACTCGGGAACATGCTTTCACCGAATTGAATGAATATATCGGATTATTATTCTATTGAAATATCCATAGCAATGGCATATTTTTTTCTATCTCTAGGCGACTTGACGGCATCGCGCTATGCTAAAATTGTCATGCGATTATCGGAAGCAGAAGAAGCTTTTTAACTACACCGCGTTACCAGATACTTTCTTGGGGGGTTTAAAGCATTTGTGACGACGTTTTGTGACCGACCTGCACCTGATGCACCAAGAAATTTGTACGTTTTGCCCCTTTGTACCTCTTTCCTCCTCACTGCCGTAAGATAGTCAATCCAATCCAATCCAAAATTATTTCCTTTTCAAGAAATACGATATACTATTACAATCGACTTTTACAGTAAAACTTTTCACAACTTTAAAGAAGACGCATCTACTTCACTGTGTCCACAAAAAAGCGACTAAAACAAGATAACAGCCTTACACTGGCACATAATGAAAGAACTAATTACGTGGGAATTAATTTTGAACAGTGTTGCCAAAGGTAAAAACATTGTGTGGATTTTGTGAGAAATTACTTTTTATAAAAATGCATTTCGCATCTAATTTTCTGTTTACCTGTGTATGTGCTCCGAAAGACTGTCTGTCATCAATGAAAACATTTATTGCAAGTGATGTCATGAAAATTTTTTTGCAGAGATTTTGATCGATTAAATAATAGCTTTTTAGAAAAAAATATTAAAAAAAAAAAAAAAAAAAAAAAAAAGCCTAGTTACGAGATAAATTATATAAATATTGAAATGAAGTCGAATATTTTTTTGTTTAAAATACAAATCTGTCCGTCAGTGTCTATCCAAATGATGAGTAATTAAAGCAAAATTCAAAGAAAATATTTGCAGTTCACACGGGTATACATAAGTAAAGAACAAAAAAAAAAAAAAAAAAAAAAAAAAAAAAAAAAAAAAAACTATAGAATTTGAAAGAAAAATTTATGTTGTTTCGATAAATGCACTAAAATCGAAACTTATTTATGATGTGATAATATCCAATAAGAAATCGTGAGAATTTAAGAGTTTCTCTACCTTTAATTTATGTTACATTCAGCACACAATTCACAACCCACAAGACACTTAAAATACGCTTGTCTTATGAAAAAGCAAAAACAAAAAAAAAGAAAAGGGAACAAAAAACAAAAAAGAAAAAAAAAAACAAAAGCGGAAAAAAATACTGAAATCAATAAGTAAAAGCAGTATTGAAAAGTATCGATGCAGCATAAGACATACATATAACATTATTACCATCATCACCGCCACCACCGCGACGGTCATCACCACCACCAACACCACCACCACCACCACCACTATTATCATCATTATCATTATCGTCATCGTCATCGTCACCATCATCATCATCGTGGTAATAAAATATTGAGAAAAAAAAAAGTAAGAAAGATGCGACAACTTGGTCGATGTCGTCAGTATTAAGCATGCGTGGAGGCTGTAAATAATGAAAGCAAATCAGTAGACGTGCAATGTAAGAGGAAAAAAAAAAAAAACAAGAAAAAGAAAAAGAAAAAGAAACAACACCAACAACATTAGCAACGACCAACGATCAACGGCCAAACAACAACGACGTCGACAGTCACAACCACAATAAGAATTTTAAGTTTTTAACATTCGTAAAACACTTGGCGCACCTGAGAATGTTGATCATTTTAAGCGTAAAGCACTTAAGACACTTGCATGAAGTGCCCACATCTACACACCCATTACAGACGCGTACACACACGCACATACACTAACACTCATACACACACATACACACACACACACACACACACACACACACACACACACACACACACACACGAGAGCATACAGGTACTCTAACGTGTCTTATTTCTTCTTTTTAATGGCGGGGGAAACTGCGAAACGAAAACCTTGGAGGAAGGAAAAAACGGCAAAAAGAAAGAAAAAAGGCACAGATTTCTTTTTCACTCGCATTTTTCGTGAGTATGTGATTATTTTAACATTAAAACAAGCAAAGAGCGTGAAGCCCTTTATCACAATAACGACCATTTACTTTTGTTGAAGCACGAAAAATATAAGGAACAACAACAATAACAACAACAACAACAATAATAATAATAATAATAATAACAACAATAGTAAGACAGACGATGACGGCCAACAAACAACTCCTTTGATTGCTGAGAGACCGCGCTGTTTTTTCATCGTTTTCTCATTTAAGTGTTGCTCGGTGTACGCTTCGTGACAAAATCAATGTTGTGTGTGTCGTTTGGCGCACACGGACACATTTGCCAATAAGCACTGACGGTCTCTGGCGCGACATGTGCTGAATAACGAACGTAAAACGCCACAATTCGAATTATATTTCTTTTCTTCGTTTTTCTTCTTCTTCATTTTTCTTTACTTTGTCCACGACTGACAATGAATTTTCGCTTGATTTTTATTTATTTATTTTTTATTTATTTATTTTTTATTTATTTATTTATTTATTTTTGTTTAAGTTTAGTTTAAAGAAAGCAATCGTCTAGGGTGGCGGAGAGGAAAGGATACATAAAAAGGAGAGTAAGATTTGTACTCTCACATGAAAAGTGGAAGAAGCAACTTATCTTTTTATTGTTTAAACAAAATATTTCATAAATAATTTTCATTTCGATAATTAGCAAAATTATGATGCAAACAATAAGAAATCTTGATGTGCTTTTTTGTTTAATTTTTCTTTTTACGGTAAAGTCAAATATGCGGGACAATGCATCATTCTTTAAATTCTCTTCTTCTTCCATTGTCGCCAATTTTGTCTGTAACAGTTAATGCGGATGCGCATTTTCGCCATTGTTAATTACTATATATAACTATAGGCGATTATTGATAAACCAAGTCGGTTATCAATCGGTTACACCAAAAAAAAAAAAAAAAAAAAAAACAAGAACTTGAGAAATCATAAGTAAGTTAAGCTTAAATGCCTTTACTTAGATATCATTAAGTAGCTTTTAAGCAAGCTTCCGAGTAAAGTTTGTTTGAAAAATAATTTCAAATAATTTCTAAGTATTTCTAAGTCAGTTCAAAAGAAGCTATGACTAGTGGATCTTAAGTACTCTGTAAATAACATTAAAAAAAAAAACATTTTCTGTAACCTTTAAGTAACCTTGGGAAAATTTGCTTTCCTTACAAAACTTCGAATCACCATTAAGTAGCTTATATAAGAGATGTTCTTAGAAGAGCTCAAAGTAATGATCAAATATTTTCCAAGTCGCAGTTGTCTTCAAGAAACTTTATTTAAATTGCAAGCAAGTGTCGTCTAGAGAGTTTGGAGTAATTTTATTCTTTGTAAGCAAACTTTGCCTAGTTTTAAATAATCTACGTGAAGGCCAAAGAGCCACATTTTTCTGAAAAGCTTTCAGTTTTCAGCCGAAAGATCTTAAGATAATGTTTATCCAACGCCCATAAAAAAGCGTTGCATGGACGACTTTAATTAGTCTTCAACAGTTTTGCCTGAGAGAGCTCTGCTGCTTCCAAGTAATGTTTGCTTTAAGAAACTTTAGAATAACTGCGAAGCGACGTTTGTTTAGAAAGCTTTCAAACTTGCCTAGAGCCCTTAAAATTAAAAAGCATTGCATGGACGAATTTAATTAGTCTTTAACTAGCTTTACAAACAGTTTTGCCTGAGAGAGCTTTATTGCTTCCAAGTAATCTTTGCTTTAAGAAACTTTAGGATAACTGCGAAGCGACGTTTGTTTAGAAAGCTTTAAAACTTGCCTAGAGCCCTTGAAATAAAAAAGCATTGCATCGACGACTTTAATTAGTCTTTAACAGTTTTGCCTGAGAGAGCTCTGCTGCTTCCAAGTAATGTTTGCTTTAAGTAACCTTAGAATAAGTTCGAAGCGACGTTTGTTTAGAAAGCTTTAAAACTTGCCTAGAGCCCTTGAAATAAATTTTGTATATTTTAAATTAATTTTCAATCGAGCCATGTCTTGATAGTTGATAAGTAACTTCCAAATGGCTTCCAAATAAGTTAAACAAAACACTTAACCCGACTCTCAATTAGCTTTAGCTAGAATGACCTAAACAATCTTCTAGTAAACTTTGACTAGGTAGCTTTAAGTAATACACTTAGTGATTGTTATGTATATACAGCGTGCAAGCGACCGTTGCTAATGAGTTTTAAGTAAATTGTACCAGCTTCCGGATAAGATTATCGTAGATGACTTTAAATAAGCTTTAAATAGCTTTGAAGCAAACTCTAGGTACAAAGTTTTAAAGTTTATTTTTATTGATTAATATCCTCCGTGAAATTTTAACAGAAATAATTTATGAAAACCTATCGCTTTATTAATTCTATTTTAATCGCTTAACGCTTATAGCAACGATTACATTAGCCCAACGAGTCCCTGTACCGCAGTCAACTGTTATTTGATTCCAAAATAAATCTTTTCGTCGAATATGTTTATAGCGATTAATATTAGGATTAACTTAGGATTGTTCTGAGCCGTATTGCAGCCGTAAAAGCCACATGCTGTTTAAGTTGGAGTTGAAAGCTTTAACAAATTTCAACTTCCCGGTATTAGTTGACTAATAACTAAGGTAAGGTAAGTTAAGGCAAATCGTCAATTATCATAATTGAGTTAAAATAACTTGTACGGTCTCCCTGGTCTCCTTCTGATGCCGAACATTATTTTATATGATTATCATGAAATTGACATAAACGAGAATGCTGGCTATTTCTGCTTTAAAATCCAAAATTTTTCCTCAATCTTTTCTTCGTACAGATTAATGCACAAAAACTTTTCTTTTTATAAAACTCAGTCGATTAGCAGATCAAAATGATCCGGTTTTGACTTAATCTAATCTCAATGGCTTAAATAAATTCTAGCTATAGATTCCAATCGTAAATATTAATCAAATAGCACATTGCCTTATAATGTCTTAGCAAAGAAGGCAACAGCAGCCTGAAGTCTCTTATCCAGCTTTTTAAAACCGCACATCATATCAAAATTTTTACCAAGAGCTTAGAATATTGTGTTCATTTCTAATATGTGCAACACGGAGGGGACTTTATTAATCAAGTCCCGGTCTGTGTGATATCAGTAACGAGAGTAGTGGTTAAGTTTCCTAAGAGATCTAAAATCTTCCACAAAACAATTTCGAACTTTTTTTTTGCTTATGACATTCACGACGTATGCGGTAAAATACTTTTTGCAAAGCTTGCGAAAGGTTTTTCGTCTTTGTGGAAATGATAAGGTGACGATGGTAATTGAAAAGAAGAAGAAGAAGAATTAAACTTTTTATAATTTTAATTAAATTTGAATTAAATTCGGGGAAAAATTTCGATCAACGTCCCATATTCCAATCCATTGGTGGTTTGCCGTTATATATATATATGTAAGAATTTTTCTATAGATTTATTCATACATTAGAATAATGTAAGCCTTGCCTTTAAAGTTTCTTGAAAGATTCAAAACGTGATTAGAAAATAGCATAATGCATTTTTTTTTTACATAATTGAGGCCATTTTAACCTAAATCTAGATAATCCGATTAAGTTGTCTTTCAACTAAGTCTTCGTTACTGCCCCTCTTTTGCGATGTAATTAACCAAAATCTGAACTACGTTTATGTTGTATCATGCCAGTGTCATACCATTCATTGAATCGATCGTCCAAACAAACGACAGTGATTCATGGTTTATTAAGCACATTATGCCGCAGGACACTTGAATCATACACACATAGAAGCACATATCTATATTCATATATATATATATATATATATACAAAAACAATCAACTAACTTAAACTGAACACATGCGCAGCTGCGCAATGCACGTGTTTCTCAGTTGTTGTCCATGTTTTACGGCTTTTTTTTTTTTTGCTCTCAAACTTCTTACTTTTTCGTTTTACTTATTTATTTATTTATTATTTATTTATTTATTTTTTTATTTTTATTTTTTTATTTTTTTATTTTTTATTTTTTTTTTTGCTGTTGATAATGATGCGCCAAAGAATGTTATACTGCTGGAGGATCATACTTACATGTACCGCAAAACATAGGTAATGTTGGAATGCTCTTACATATGTACGTATGGGTACTTAAGTTAACGGATTGCATAGTTGCCATATTAAGTTGCCCGATGGAGCTATTGGTAAATGCTGGAATTTATGGCAATTGATAATTTAACATGTTTTACTTCTTCGCATTTTTTCATTTTCTTCTTTCATTTTTTTTTTTTTTGTTTTTTTTGTTTTTTTTTTTTTTTGTTTTTTTCTTCCTTTCATTCTTTGATTCTTCTTATGCTCTTCTTACTCTTGTTGCAGTTGCTTGCTCTACCGCCTTTAGAACAATTTTGTGACATGAAAGTAAAACGGCTTAAAATAATTTTCAATAAATGCTCTGATCGTATAACAAGATTTGCTAGCTTGACTTTACAATCGCTATACCATATCACGGGCCTGTTACATTCATTTATGTATTTATATATTTATATGTATATATATATATATACATATATATATATATATGTGTATGTATTTCATGTTGCATCGTGTAAGTCATATATTTTACACAAGGATTACAAATTATTTTATAATTTGTACAAAATGCAAAGCCAGACCATGCGCGTACACTCGTAAATGTTTTCTTTTTCTTTTTCTTTTATTTATTTATTTTTATTTTATTTTTTTTTTTCCATTTCATTGCAACAGCAACCTCCAACACCTTTACAATATAAATTTATTATAATCCTCTTTGGAGCAACGGTAGATATACTACTATACATTCATATATATAAAGATATACTATACATTTATGTATATAATATATACGTATACATGTATCCATTTTTATTATTTTTTTTTTCATATGCCGCGACTATGTAGGTAGTAATGTCTCTTAGATGTGTGTAATGTTCGATGGTTGTTAGTATATCGCTTTATAAAGCCTTTATATAGAAAGTGTCAGAGATAGAAAGAGAGAGGGAGAGAGACAGAAATATTTCGGTGTATATGAATGTTTTTTATTTCTTATTTTATTTATTTATTTCTTCTTTTTTTTATTTTTTGGTATTTTTATTTGTCAGCTCACAAATCTTTTACAAAATTGTTCACGTGTGCCGAACATTTGCTGTTGGCATCAACATCATCAATGTGCATGGTTGGCTGTTTGCCTGATGTTTTCTGCATACTTATGGCCACCAGGTCCATATAAAATGTATTCAAGTTGTTAATCACAATTACCAATTGCGGGCATCTGGTTTAATGGAAATTTATTATTGTGGCCAAGTGCTAGGTATGGATTGCCTGTTTGCTTGTCTTACTACACTTGCTTCAACTAAGAGGCTTTGATTTTATGATGGTTTTTTGTATATACATATATTGTTTTTTTTTTTTCTTTCATTATTTATTTCGCTATAAAAAAAAAAAAAAAAGTTATTTAAAAAAATGCATTTTAGTAATAAGCTTTAGACAGAACGGGATATGTGATAAATTTAAGAAATTATTTTTGTTAAGCGCTCGTAAATGTTTTTTTAAGACAAGCGGGCAACAGTTTATAACATGAAGCAGTGAATATTTTTTATTAAAATATTTATGCACAGGTAGCTATTTTGTAATATATCTCTAAATATTATATATTATCTGTGGTTCATTCTTTAACACTTGTTAATCGCATCATTATTATATCCCCCCCACAGGGCGCACATTACATTTGTTAAATACTTGAAATAGAAATATGCCCGCGAGTTACTATAAAGTGTATATAAAATCTATGTTTACTTCTTGTAACATAAATATATATTTTTTTTTAAATTTTTAAATGAACTAAGCAAGTTTATCACATTCTAAGGTTTCTTAAATGCCTTACGACATTCAACATTAAGAGATTATATATACGATTTCTGTCGATGTACAAAACAAAAGCTGATCGAACACAATAACAAAAAAAAAACATAACTAAGAAAATTATATTCCGTTGTGATCATACTCATCGACGTGATCTTCAAAGAAAAAAAGAAGAAGAAATTTTCATATTTCATAATATTGAGTGGGCGCGGCTGAGTTTTTCCATTTTCAGAATAAAAGTGGAAATTTATATGTATGCATGCATATCGTACATAGTTCATGAGAGAAAACCAACCAAAAAATACGAAAAGCAATAGTGTTTACAGTTTTTCTTATATAGCCATGCAGATGTTGTAGGCGTGTTCTTTAAAAACTTAAGCATATTTTCAAATTCTCTTGCAAGCTTGTAAGCGATACGGTCAATTTTACGAACGGAAGTATGTTTAACATAAATACTACACAGTTTTGCAGACGTACAGACGAACGGATGGACATGCTTAGATGCGTTCCGAATTTAAAACAGGCCAAAAATTTATATATCTCATGAGGTTTTTTAAGCTTGCTTGCCGCACCTGGCCGTACTACTCTAGGTGTATCGTTTGACCGATCTGGCCCATTTTCAATATAAAACTGCGTGCAAGAAGTTCCAATGGTTCTGCCCAAACAGCTTAAGTTTTGCGATTAAGAGAATGTTTACAATGGACATTACGCAGACGGACAGAGGGACATGTTTACATCGATTCACAATTTGATATTGATCAGGAATATATATACCTTATGGGGTCTCTGAAGCTTCCTTCTGGCCTGTTGCAAACGTTTCAATGAAACGAATATACCTCTCATCCTTCGGTGGAAAGAAAAAAAAACGACAAGTCGTAACAAAATCCTTGCCTTTGGATGTGCATTCATTTTTCATTAATCATTAATAAAAACAATATTCAGTTCAATCGAGTGATCGATCAGATTCGATGACATTATAGAGATCTAGAGAATTTTTCCGTTCTTTAATTCAGCATTTGGCACTTTGGCACTTTGGTAACGACTTATTAGCAGTGATCTTTTCGAAAATTCCAGATGTATTCACCTTCGTGTCGAACGTACACACACACACACTATTCCATTCCTCCCCTCTTTTTTATCTATAATTCTTCCCGATCACCGACGTGCCAACATATTTAGAGGTAATGTTCTAAGTGACTGGTCAAACAAAACAAAACAATTTCTAATTTCCGCTGCTATTACTTAGAGAGCACTTTCGCCATTTGTAGTGCTTTTCAATTTCCGACACATAAAAAAGTGAAGTGCACGGGAGAACCCACTTGTATTTTTTTGCTTTCATACACGGCACGTCTGTATTTTCAAAAATTTTAAATCAAATTTGCTTCGAAATTCTTATTATTGTACTGGAGTGAAGGCTCCTGGGTCGGGGGTACGCTAGCCTCTAGTGATCTATATCAGTAACACAATACAATGTAGCAGTTATATGATCCGGCGAGAACTATTCCGAGCCTCGATTTTACTTTGTGTCAAGCATCCAATTGCATTACAGTTCCAAGAGAAAGGCGTTTGGGTACAAGCACAGCCAAGTCTCAAGCCTCTCGAAAATGTCGTGCTACAAATGACAGGCAAGGATGTAAACCACTCGGAGCTATCCGACCCTCACTTAGTGTCACAAAAGTGCTTCTTTTATCGATTTCCAACTGATTCCAAGAAGAAAACATTGATATGATAGACGTCTGTCATGCTGTCTTGTGGACCCATCATTGCTTTAGATCGCAAACTTCCATTTCGCAGGCCATTTTTTCCGACAAATCCATTTACATTTCTCTCTGGCGACCCCGTTGCCGAAAACAATTAATTATTTGCATATATATATATATATATATATATATATGTATATACATAATTATTCTTAAACATTTCTAGGATCAGTAGTGCTAGCCATTAGAAAGTTAGTAAGAAAATCAAGAGAAATGCTATAATTGTTTGATATCTTCTTTGGTCTAATATTCTGAACAGATCGTAATTGCTATTCGTTGTCATCGTCGTTGTAATATAAGCTATGTTCGGCTATTAGCGCAAAATATTTTGTGATAAAAGAAACGCAACAATGATGAGAGAAATATTAAAAACAATTCCTTCAGCACATTTCTTCCAGTCTTAGGTCATTTCTGCATATCATGCCGAAAGAACTTGGCTTTGATGCAAAGCAAACCATTAAGAGATTCAGTTTTCGACATTCTTACGATTCCTTTTTTATGCACCTATCACTGTAAGTTAAACGATATAATCATTTTATCAAAACCCAGAAGGAGACCTTAGAGATCCCATAAAGAATATAATTGTATATTTTTCTTAATTATAAATCGGTTTGTCCGTCTGTCCGTCTGTTAAATGTCTATTGTTAATATTTGTTTGGCTGGAAAAATGCAGCTGCCTTTTACAAATTTGGAAGTTCTTCCGCGCAGATTGGCATCGAAATTGGACAAATCGCTTCGATCGGAGGACAGACTTAAAGTAACACCTAAACTGAGAAAAATCTATCTTTTGCAAAAGTAACAAAATTTTGATTTTTTACTCATTACTCATAAAATACACCAGATAAACCTATAAAAACTTGACTACGTATGGTTGACGCTACAGTATGCATAGAAAAATGGGGAAAAAAGTGCGCACGCTTATCGAAATTTCACGCCTAAAAGCAAGCTTCAAAAACTGCATAAATCATAAAAAACATCCTGCACTTCAGCATTTACGTCTATCCGTGTGTCCATCTGTTCCACTGTAAAACGTCTGGGGTAAACATTCGCCTCTTCGATATCAATTACCGAAATAATTCGCAGGTGATAACCTGCCAAACGTGCCAAAGAACATATCGATGACACCCGCAAGTCTATACACTTTTGGTTTTCGTGTCTTTTGATGCTCGTTACTCACAAACTACAACAGATACACGCCAACAGTATAGAGTATGAAATTTTTGTTTTTAATTTATTTTACGATAAGAGTGGTGGGTGTAAAAGATTCGCTCACCATCCATTTATTAATTTCCTTTCTTATTGTTTTCTTTCGTATGTTCAGAAGATGCGTATCTCGGCGATATGAAAAAGCAGGAAACTGTAAAAGCATATCGTAATAAATATAAATAACAGTTTCATCTCATTTCGGAATCTTAGAATATCTCACTTTGTTAATAGCCCTCTCAAAACAAAAAAAACAAGCAAAGAATAAAATGTTTGCCATAAGCGTTCGATATCTTTTAACATAGAAAAAAACCTCGAAAACATTATGGCTTTCGAAAAATTTGATATATGACATTGTAAAGCTTGATTTCAACAACCAACATATCACGTATAAGTGAACATATGTGTAATACAATCTATTGAGGAAAAAAAAAAAAAAATTATTATTAACCGCCACACCTGATAAATCCAGAAATGATTGATTATGATGAACTTTGAAAATTTATTTTATTTAGTTTTTTGCTTTTTTTGGGGTGTGTGTGTGTGAGAGCAACATATGGCACAACTCTGATATGAAGAAGTTATTTGCAAATGAACTTAAATGATTTGATTTCTTAACTGTATAAAATATATAAGTATTTAAGAATATTTGTTGACAATTTGCCGCACACTCTTCTACAAACTGGAAAAAAACCAGCTTTACTGTGCATTTTTTATGAGTCCTTTAGTTTATATAGTCAGTCAATCAATCGATAGCTAATCTCTTCGCTTGTAATGGCGTTTCTCAAACGCAGGCGGACATTTGCCTTTGCATAAAGACAATTGCAATAAAAAAGAAAATACAATAATAACAATAACAACAACAACAACAACGACAACAACAACAACAACTATTAAACATTCGAAAACAAATAAAAATGTAATCTTAAAATAAATTGAATTTTTATCGAAGCACTTCATATTCCTAAGTGATTTTGTGTAGATAGATTTGACCAACAACAATAATAACAAATGTGATAACATAGGAAATCAATTGCTGTTCTGCTTACTGTAATATATCACTTTTTCAATTTTATGCGCTCTTATATGAGAAATGAAAGGAAAACATATTCCGATTTGAATCATTTGTCGACAAACTTCAAAGAGGAAACTTTTCGAAAACCAAATAATACAAAAAAAGAAGAAGAAGAAGAAAATTATAATTTTACCTTAAATTGAAACTTTTAACATCCACTACACACTGTAAAGCTGTAGCATTATTTCATACAAACTAAAGTCATCCAGTACTCAGCTCATCAGTCAGCTTAGAAAGCATTATATGCATAAAAGTATTACATAAGTTCGATGATTATTCTCGCGGACTATTATTAATAGCAAGCTTACTGTTCGTAGGAGGACTTTTCATGTAAAGTCCTTTGCCACGCCTCCAATACAATTAAAGCCTTATGATTAGAAAACTCGCAAGCTAATCAAAATAATGCGATTTTACGCGTGGCAAGTGCTTACGAAATCGGACTACTTCTTGAATTAGTAACGATGTCCGACAGCTAGCGGTTTCTATACTCGACATCACTTTTGATACAAAGGTATGTTAAGTTTGTGCGGATGACGAAACACCCATGTCGGACTATTGTGCTGTAAAACTAATACTGTCTCACCGGTTCAGGGTAATCATACCATCGAACACGGGCTGGGACCGTCAAGCTTTTGAAGCCGAGGTGGAATCAAGGAAATGGTATACCGACGATTCAAAATTGGAAAATCGCAAAATTGGGGCTTTGTGGTCCGAGTTTCCAAAAGGCCTTACCAATGGGACATAATCCCTCCATATTTCAAGCAGAACACAATCACCGCATGTGCATCTGAACACTTAAGTAGGTGATGCAGTAGAGAGCGGATCTGCATGTACTCCAGCAGCCAAGTCGCCTTAAAGTCCCTAAGAGGGCGAATGACTGTTGTTGGAATGCTTCCAAACACTGAATGAGCTAGGGAGGCACAATGACGTGTATCTGATTTGGGTGTCTGGACATTCGGGTGTTGAGAGTAACGAAAGAGCTGACTGTCTAGCTAAGAGGGGACCCACAAAGTCTAGGTAGATCCTGAACCTTTCTGTGGCGTACCAAGAAGCCACATTAACAGGCTGGTATTGCAATGGGCATAGAATAAAGCGAACTACCGATGGGAGCAATGTGCAGGACAATGACAGGCAAAAAGATTCATAAAATCTTTCGGCAAAGCGCACAACCTATTGAAACTAAAAACCTACGTTTAGTCACCGGCTTGTATACGCGTCATAATTCCCTTTAGGTACCAGCTGACAAACATGGGTATGTTCGATACCAATTCATGCACCTGGCAAGGAACGAGTGAAACGTCACATCATATTTTATGTGAATGTGCGGCCAGCTGTAGAATTAGGCACGATGTGTTTAGCGAGCTATTTACAACGCCGCACACGGTATGGTGCTCCGATACAAAAAAGATGGCGGGTTTCATAAAAATCCTAAAACTGGATGGCTAGGAGCATGAACGTGTAAAATAGATCTTCTAGGTCCCCGTACGTCTTGCCGACGTAATTAATAATAATGCAACACCCAGAAGGAACTTTTATTATACCGATCGATTCGCAATCACTTTCTAGATCGATTTAAGCTGTCTGTCCGCGTGTCCACGCTGTTTTCTTACGTTCAATTTCCAGTACGCAATTTTTTAGATATTTTTATGAAATTTGATATACCGACCGCCTTGGCCCTTGAATAAGTATTGAGAGATTTTTATCACTAAGTAATGTTTGCTATAACATGTCGGGCAACACTAACTAAGTTACGTCATATTTACGCCGAGTCGAATTTCATTCAATTAACTTCGTATTTCGTTAGTCATTTTAAAAGTTGTTTTTGTGTAATAATTAGGGCGATTTGGCGAAGATGGCGATTTTTGTCCGTCGTAAATTTGAATCGCTGTGTCTTCAATATAAAATAATGGGTCGACGGGGACCGTAGATATGGTAGGGTATAAAAATATCCCAGGCCACAACCCAGGCCCAGGCTTCAACTGGCCGCCTATCTCCGTAAGGGCTTCTGCGCGTGATTTCCCGAATGTAACTACGAGTTAAATGTCTGCTGGATAAAGAGTGGAACCCCCCCGCCCTTCGCGGTTTCCTTAAGCGAGTTAGCAGGTGTATTTATCCGTTACACGAAAGTGTTCGAATTTGACTTGAAGATGAGTTAAAAAAGTATTTACTTACTGTCAAACAAAAGCGGAAAGGATGAGGAACAATGGATGCGTTACGGTATGTAACGCAAACTACAAACATAAGACACACCTTTAAGATCCATGGACTTAGCTTTGTATTATTTCTTATGATTTGCTTCAATCAAATCAGATCATTGATTAGATTTGATCCAATTCATCAGAATTGGAACGAGGAACGGAAGTAATATGCGAAAAGTCCCTGTATTTTGTATACTGAAGGTGAAGCTAGCGCTCGCGAAGTTACTCTTTAGCCCAATTGACTTGAAGAGTTAAAGCAAGAGCTTAATAATAAGATTGTAACATTGTAGCTACATTATTACGCACTGAAATATGAGTTCGTTTTTTTTTTTTTTTTTTTTTTTGATAACTCCGGCCAAACAAATCGCCTGATTTGATTGACTTCCTAACCTAAGATGGAGAGAGAAGAACGATTTCCGAAGGACCAGACACACGCACAGACATAGATTATTCAGTATGAGGAACTCTGCAATAACAATAAATATTTTAACATGATTTTGCATCTACAAGATAACCGATTCCGATAAGGTCTGGCGATATTTCGATGCCTTACATTTTGATTTTACTAACAAGAGATTGAAAACCCAAAAGAGTAAATAGTCATAAATAAAATCTTCTCTGCTTATGAAGCATATTCTTATTTTGAAACGATTTATTCTTGCCTTACGATAGTCAAAAACATTAAGCTTAACTAAGTCTTTTATACAAAAACAGTCTAAAGAATTATGATGCTTTTGCTGTGACCTTGAACAGGGAGGGAATGGCCTTTCTTTTTTATGTGCAACGTAAGAGATTTACAAAAATATATATATTTTCTCATTTCCAATATGAATCATCATTTTGCCAAATGAACAAATATACTCGTTTTCGGATAAAGGTGTTACATAAGCTAAGATGAAATATTAAATTTAAAGCTCATTTGATGTTAAAATCAGATAAAATATTTAAATAGGAATGCAATTTAAAGACATTTTATTAGCGCTTTTTATATGTATGTAAAAAGAAGGGATCAAAAGTTCCGGTGAGCCGTAACTAAATTTTCTAAAATACAGTTTAAAGTCATGAGCTTCTCGCGTATTCTCTTTCGCATCAAGCCTCACCAAATCTTGAAATTAAGGCTCAATTATCTCTAGTAAAAAGTAACGCGAACGGCAAAGGAAAAGAAACGGCAATCAATGACTGAATGCAAATAAACGATAAAGGAGTCTTTATCAACTAAATAATGTACTCGTTGCTTCGTTTTGATTCCATCTCACGCAGAGAGGAAAGAAAGACGCTTAAGTCTAATTACATTATTGTCAATGACATCTTCTTTTGATCGCAAACGATCGCACAAAGTTAATATACTCAGTATACTGTATTACGCATGTATGCTTATAAGTGTTAGTATACCTTTAAAAAAAGTTATCCGTATGTGCGAATATATATATATATATATATGTGTGTGTGTGTGTGTGTGTTTATGCGTGTGTCTCTATATCATTACAGCAGTACATAGAGTAAAATAGCCAACTGAGTGGCAATGATTTCCATTCATTTGTTATTACTGTCAATGCATATATACATGTGGATATATGAGTTAATGTTTTGTGTGTGTCTGTTTAATGAATTGTAAGACAACAGTTGCAGTCTTGTGTTGACACGCCTTCATAGCTTATGATATGAATCACAGCGAAACGCGGCAGACCGCGCGCTTATGACACAGCAGTCAAAGTTGAATATACAAAGAATTGTGTGATACCTTTCCCCACTCGTCGTTACAGTCGTTGTCTTCGTTGCATAGTATATATGTTAACTATGCACATATTCACATATATATAGTTTTATCATAATAAATCACTTGTAGTTTAGATTTATTTTTGTTTGAAAGCAATGCATATAAGAGGACAGACGTACATGAATATACACATATATATATATATATATATATACATACGTATTGAAAAATATAAACGATTTTTAGCTTTAATCGAAACCGTTATTTCGTTTCATTAGTTTTTCATTTCTATGCAATTTTTGTTGTTGTTGTTGTTTTTGTTGTTGCTTTTGTTTGACTATCATTCGAATTGTGAAGTTTTTGTCGTGACATAAGCTGAACAATTTGCAGGAGTGTCAAAACTATGGTAAATGTTATTGTTTAAAAAATTAAAAAAAAAAAAAAAAAAAAGGAAAGAAAAACACAAACCATATATACATCGATTCAATATATTTCGCGATAGCTATACAGCTATATACCGACATTTCAAATCAATTTTTGAAGAGCAAAAAAGGAAAAAAATAATAAAAAAAAAAAATTAATTAAATATTTCATGTACTGTCACCTGCAAAATCTCTACGAGGGAGGTATTCGCAATAAATTTAAAAAGCCTAAGGCGAACCACAAAAAGGAAAGGAAAATAAAATCAACAACGTGACCATTACTGACTACTCCTCAAATTATTCATTCAGTTACATTATCACGTTAACATTGGCTCTGGACATTTGTCGCAAGACTGACTGTTTTGTGTCAACAGATTTTTGTTAATAAGAAAAGAAAAGCTAAGAGAACAAAAAGAAGAAAAAGCGAAGAACATAAGGGAAATAAAAAAATGAAAAGTAAATGTTAAAAAAGAAGAAGAAATGTTAGAAAAGAAGAAAGAAAAAAATAAAAATAGAAGCAGAATATGAGAAGAAAATGGATGGAAGGAAAAGAAAGAAAAAGGAGGGAGAAGAAAAGAAAAGGAGGAGAAGAAGGAAAAAAAAGATAAGAAAAGCAAGGAGAAAAGAAACGAGGAAACGAGAAAATTAGGGAATGATGGAGACGTAAGAGAAGAAAATAAAAGGAAAGGACATAGAAGAAAAGAAAAGGAAACGACATACAAGAAAAGAAAAGGAAAGGGAAGGAAAGGAAAGGAAAGGAAAGGAAAGGAAAGGAAAGGAAAGGAAAGGAAAGGAAAG
>KK502691.1:201688-214572 GCA_000688735.1 Glossina austeni
GGAAAGGAAAGGAAAGGAAAGGAAAGGAAAGGAAAGGAAAGGAAAGGAAAGGAAAGGAAAGGAAAGGAAAGGAAAGGAAAGTGAAAAGAGAAAATGAAGGAAAGCAGGGAGAAGCACTAAGGGCAAGAAAAAGGAAAGAAAAGAAATGCGGAGGGAGGAAAACTGCAAAAAGAAGACGAGAAAAGAAAGAAGGAAAGAAAAAAGCAAAGAAATAAAATGAAAGAAAAAGTACAAAGTATAAGAGAGACAAATTAAATAAAATAAAAGAAAAAAAGGAAACGGCAAGGAAACGAAACCGTAAGTAGCGAAAAGAAGGGAGAAGACGAAATCACAAGAAAGAAAAAAAAAAGCGAAAGAAAAGTGCAGAATGAAAAAAATAGAAAAAAAAAGTCAAGGAAATGAAAAAAGCATAAGAGAAGAAAAGAAACGGAGAGAAGAAAAAGAAAGGGAAAAATGTATAGAAGAAAATAAAAGAAAAGGAAAGGAGGAAAAGAAAGGAGAGATACACTAAAGACAAAAACAAAAGGAAAGAATAACACCCTCAAGAGTGGAAAGGGAAAGAAATGAGAAAAAAAAAAGGAAAAAGAAAGCGCAAGAAAAGGAAACTAAAGTAGATAAAAGAAAAGGTAGTGGCAAATGGAAGAAAAGTAAGGGGAGGAAGAGAGAAAGAAACGAAAGAAAAATAGGGAAAAGAAGGAAAACAGTAGAGGAGAACAAACGACAAGGAAAATCGAAAGAAAACACAAGAAAAATGAGGAATGGAAGAAAAATACAAAAGAAGAAAAAGAAGAAAACAAATAAAAGTGAAAAGGAAGAGAGAAGAGAAGAGTGAAATAAAACAAAATGTAATGGCGGGGTACAAAATTTTATTTATTGACACAATATTCTCTGTTCTCCTCTCCTTTCTTTCCTTCCCTTCTGCTCTTAATTTTGCTTTTCATTCCAAAACAAATAGTCTTAAAGCAAACAACCTAAAAAAAGTATTGCAACAAACTATTTTTTTGCATTCTCCCCCAACATATTGTTATCAATATAATCATTTACGATATAAGAATAAATTTATCGTTTATCTAAGCACCACAATGTTGATTACCTCGAGCCATCATCTCTCGACCACAATAGTGATGTTCCGTTGAAAACCATTACATTTTTATTGGAAGGAATGAATGGCGTTTTACTTTAAAGATCTCTATATTAACCTTATGATGAACATAACAAAGTTATTAATATTTTATTTAATAATTTTCTTGATATTTTCTACAAATATTCTATAAAGTCAGTTTCTTCACCTACCTTGAATTAAAATCGAAAAAATCGAAAACGAAAAAAGGCGATCATTTAGTAACGGGACAAGATGTGAAAAGACATTAACTATAACCCAGTCGGAAACAATAGTAGAAAATTGAAGACCTACGCCAGATAGAATTTTCTTTTTGTAAGGTTAAGTTTATTCAGCGGAAGGTCATTAAAAAAGAAATAAAAACAAAAAGACGTAAGATTCAGGAAACAGACATGAAAAGGAACGTCTTAGGGACTTCCAGAATCTATGCACATAAATATTGAAATAAAGAGATTTTTTTGTAAAAGGTTTTAAATGGACATGGAAAACTTTGCCGCATTTGAGATTTGAATCCACGACCATTAAGTTAAGTTAGTCGTCATCCTTCACATTTTAACGAATAACTACACTATGCATAAAATTTCAACAATTGTTATGCATTTGATTTATATGATGAAATGAAAAAAGCCAACGGATGGCTAGGATTTATCGTTTTTTTTTTGGTTGGTATGCGTGTATGCAACACGTTAATAATTAAAACATATTAACATAACAGTAACATTTTTTTGGCTATTGTTTAGTAAACAGATTTTACTAAACATTATATTAATAAACATATGCCAGAAAAATTTGGTTTAAAAAAAACACAACAACAACAACAACAACAACAACGACAATAGCAATAACTACTACTACTACTACCACTACTACTACTACTACTACTACTACTACTACTACTACTACTACTACTACTACTACTACTACTACTACTACTACTACTACTAATATTACAATAATCATATATATTAACAAACTGATCACGCGTTTTGTATGAAAATAACAAAAAATGTATGAAAATATAAATAAATAAAAAAAAAAAAGAAGGAAAAAATTTAAAAGCCAACGGCATAGCAGTACAAAATGCTTGTATGCAAATACAAAATGTTGTTGACATGTTGAACGACATTTTAGTTGTTGAGTAGTAATGGCACACCCCCAATAATTATGCCGTTGTACCTATATGTATATATATTTATATATATATCATATATATATATATATACAGATATGCATTTTGCTTATGCCAAGTACAAATGTTGAATAATCAAGACAGAAAAAGAGATTTATGAAGAAAGAGTGAGAGGGAAAGAGAGAGAGAGAGAGAGAGAGAGAGAGATAGAAAAAGATACAACGGTAGAGTGAGAGGGTGAGGTGAAATAAAAAAAAAAACGGCAAATAATTGCAAATAAACTAAGGCGCCAAAATAATTTTACGCCAATTCGTTGGAATTAAGGTTTGCGGTATTTGTTAGTATTTTTTTTATTTTTTTTCTTTTGCCGGTTACGAATTCGTACTAAGCAAATGGCTGCAGATACATTTATGTAAACGATACAGCAACATTTACATAAGCATATTACTATATTACTTTCCTGGAATGTAACAATGCTTAGTACAATTTTTTTTTTTTTTTTTTTTTTTTTTACTTCTATTGCACTTTGCATGTAAATTATTCGGGTTTTTTGTTTTGTTTTTTTTGTCGTTTTTTTTTTTTTTTTTTTTCTAAGGTCTCTTGATATCAAATATAGATTTGCTTAGTAGTAATTTGCATACGGTCGCTGGTACGTAATGCCTAAACTGTATAATTTATTGTTTATAATTACTGGTTATCTATTGGTTATTTAACACGATACTTTTAAATATTTATGCAAAATAGCGCATAACGTATATATCCGATATTTTTGTGAAAAAAACGCCAAACATGTTTATGAAATTATAACAGACAGATTATTATCTTAATGAGACAGAAATTGCAAATTAATTAACCAGCAAGCTATCCGCAGTGATATCGATTCCGTATCTTTAAAAAAAAAATCAATACTCTCGCCAAGTTGAACTCTTCAAAGCGAAACGGCGCCAACTTACGATATTCTAGAAAAATAATCTGCTTCATTAGCATATGAATTGATTTCATATATATATCCATCTATCTATTTGGCTTGTACACGTTTACGAGCGTATGACTTCAACTCATTATTTTCTCAAATAAAATGATTCGGTTTTCATTATGATTTCAACCGACTGCATATATATTCATTTATTTGATTTTTTTTTTTTTTTTTTTATTATGTCTATCGAAAAGTTCTATTTGTTTGTTTTTAGTATCTTAGTTTTCGAATATGATTCGTTGAACTGAATCACAGCTCTTTCACAATCTCCGATATTCTTAAAATATGTGTATATGTTTGTGTATGTGTAATTTAATTTCATTTTTTTTGTTCGATTCGAATGTTAATTGTTTTGATATGATTCTCCTTTCATACGTTTCTCAATATTATTACATCATTACATTATTAAATATCATTATTTTCTTAACTAATTTATATCTGTTTGTCGATTTGTTCTCCCTTGTCTTTCGAATTTCCTTGTTTTTTCGATTTACACAAAAAACATGAGAGATATTCTAGAAAAGCGTTAAACATCTCTACACGGCGTTCGCTTATCATGTTTTCTGCAAACCTTTCAATTTAAATCAATTAAAAAAAAAAACAAAATTTTTTATCTTAAAGTTACTTATGCTGGCATTGCAGCTAAATAACTATTTTCGCATTAAAGAATTATTTTGCGCCTTGCATTGAGCTTGTGCGTAATTCTATGATGGACAGACAGTAACGTTCAATAGTTTATGATTACTTATGAACGATGTGGGCGAAACGTATCGCGACCCAGAACATATATTGTACACGCCCATGCCGCTAGCCCTCCAGTTTTAGGATTTTAATGAATCCCGGCACCTTCTTTGGATCAGAGCATCAGACTGCGTTCGACGTTGTAAAATGCTCGCCAAACACATGGTGTCTAATACTGCAGATGGCCGCACATTCACATAGAATATGATGTGACGTTTCACTAGTCCCCTGCCAGAATTTGCATGAATTGTTATCGAGCGTACCCGCGTTTTTTAGATGGTACCTGAGGGAATTATCACCCGCTTGGAAAACGGTAACTAAACGTAGGTTACTTCTTCTCAGTTTCAGCAGTTTATGTGCCCTACCGGAAGATTTTCTAAATCTTTTTCCCTGCCGTTGTCCTGCACATTGCGATACAGGCCTGGTACGCCACAGAACGGTTCAGGATCTACCAAGACCCTCCCCAAGAGCCCTGTTGGGTAGACAGTCAGCCCTTTCGTAGCCCTCAACAACCGAATTTCTAGGCACCCAAAAGAGGTGCACGTCATTGTGCCTGCCTAGCTCATTGAGTGTTTGAAGGCACTCCAACACCAGCCTGGATGTTATCATTCGCCCTCTTAGGGACTTTAAGGCGGCTTGGCTGTCGGAGTATATGCAAATCCGCTCTCTCCTGCACTGCCTTCTTAAGAATTCAGATGCACATGCGGTGATTGCAAACACCTCTGCTTGGAAGCATTCACTAAGTAAAGCCAGAAATTGACAAAGCTTTCAATCCGCCCTATAGTACATTCGGAATCCGTAAAAACAAGAACTCACTTAAAACAGATTTGCATCGATTATGAGTGATTCAAGGCAGGAATAAGTTTTTGAAATTTCGTAGCCTAACGGCTTTTCATTAATCCCCCTTGCCAATCTATACCGATGGAGGATGGGAGATATTAAAGTTTTAATTGATTTTATAATTTGGAGAAATCGACCATAATCTCAATCTTGATCAAACCTTTCTTACATTAAATTAAAATCGATTTTGTTGGAAAGCATTTACATAAATGAGTAAATAAATGCAAGTCAATGCATATTAATTTAATGTGCGTAATATTGCTAATAGGCACCCTTTCAAAGATTAACAAAATCAACGAACACTTATAAGTGAATAAATGAAAAAAAAAAACCGCTTAACTGTTGATTGCGAATGTCGCTGAAGGCGTTGGAGAAGTTTATCAAGTAAAAAATATTTATAATAAATTGAACATTTTTAAAAATCACATAATTTCTGCTAACTAAAATTCATGTATGATTATACACATGCACGCACATATGCGCACACACATACACACACATACACACACACATGCATACGTACATACATACACAGACATATATACGCATTCATTGATTGTTTTGTAGAAAATCAAAAACAAAAAAATTTTTTTCCGAAATCCTCACAAAACATAAATCACTCATAAGATGTCATATGTGTAGCCTCTGTATGTACAAGAGCAAAAGAGAGCAACAACAACAACAACTCCCGTGATTCGGATCTTAGTGTAAACAAAGTCAAAAAAAAAAAAAAAAAAAAGAAATAAATAAATATTTGTATTATCACCTGTGGACACGAGCATTAAACGAGCATTCAAGCAATTCATCTCTCTCTCTTGGCAGACTTGGCTGCCAGCCTGTTTCGTCCGCTTTAGATGCTAAGCTTTTTTAAATGATTGTTTTTTTTTTTTACTTTTTTATTTCTTTTCTCATTCTTGAAATGATTACTCGTTTGCATTTGTTTTTTTTGTTTTTTGTTTTTGTTATTTCTTTGGCATTTCAGTTGAGGTGGCGTATAATTAATTTTATTTGCGCATGCAACGGTCGTTTCATTCCTCTGTGCGAACTTGTGCAAGCACCAGACAAATATCTATTTTCGAGAGTATACACATATCGATATATATTACATGCAGGCATATACAACACACACATACGTACCTGTAAGCAAATGCAAAAAAATGAACACAAAGCCATAAACATAAGAGCATGAATATCAGTAACACGCTTACTACTCATCGTCATCATTAAACTCCGGTGTATATGCACTTATAACTGGAATTTATGCGTGTCGACTCAAAGCCATATCCATAGCTGGAGTGTGTGCATTTGTTTGTTCACCGTGTGAATAGAGTCAGTTAACCATTTCATTGGTGATGATTTGTTGCGTTTCTTTTTGCTTAAGCATGCATACACATTTATATGCGATAGCGTTTATATGTATATATTTATGCATACATATGTGTGCATGGGTTGCTATACATGTGTGTGTGTGAGTGTGTGATGAATGTTTTGCTGATTTTTCAGCATTTTTTTTTTAACGCATATAAAAGATTTACATTTAAATTAAAAATGCTGGAATTGTTGAACGTCTTGTAAGGCGCTGTACTGTCATTGGCTGATATATGGTTAAAATTATGATTTATTACTGACTCTGTAGAGAAAATTACAATTGTCTGTAGTGAGTGAGATAACTATTGATTAAAAAGCAATTACATGTGTAGACAATAATACGTATATGTATACACACTTACTTACACATAAACGCACACACACACACACACACACACACACACACACGCGCGCACACACACACACATACATACATACACATACATACATACATACATACATACATACATACATACATANCACATACATACATACACACACATACATACATACATACATACATACATACATACATACACACACACACATACACACACACATACACACATACACACACACATACACACATACATACATACATACATACATACATACATACATACATACATACATTCATACATACATACATACATACATACATGCATACGTACATACATACAAATACAAACACATATGCATACACACAAACAAATATAAAAATACACACACATACAAATCCAAATCCAAATACGCACTTATACATACATATATAACGTACATACATACATAGATGAATACATACCTAAACTACATAAACAGGCATATACACATATAAATACATATGTACATACATACACATATACATACATAATAACATACACACCTACATAATAATAGACACGCAGTGGCATACACATGCATACATGCACACCCCTTCTTCCGTACAAATTTATAGTTTTTAATTATTTTTCCATTACAACTTCTGCTATATACTACCACTACTACTTCTCCTACCTACTTCCACTATTGCATACAAAATCAATTACGTAGATCGTTTACGCAAAAAAACAAAAAATAAAATAAAAAAAATATCAAAAAAAGGAGAGTTTACGTGGCATTGAGTTAGTGGACCAGGTAGTACAAGTATTTTGTGGCAATGACTCGCTTTAGCCTCTTAATGCTTTAAAACATTGATTATAAGCATTAATTTACTTCCATACCTCACTTACACTTTACACAGCATACGACAACGGACAACGAAAAAGCGATAAATTTCCACGATAAACATTTTTCTTCAAAAATAGTTACAACCTATTCTCAGCTCTCTACCGTTTATACTGTTATTAGTCTGCCATAGGTTGCGACAAAATCGCACTAATAAAAAATTGTCATAAATTATTAAATTAATTGTCAATTTAATAAAGTGTGAAAAATGTTGGCAAAGCAATAATTTTGCCTACAGTCCATTCAAAATGCGGTGAGTTTATAAAAATTTATTATTACATCAATATTTACAGATTTTATCGCGTAATATAAGCAACTGCTTACAACTACGGCAAAAGCGATTGTAATTAATTCATTAATTTCTATACTCAACAGCCAGAGTTTTCGTTAAGCGAATATTCATATCATTCACGTTACCAATCTGATTAATGGAAGATTAAGATTTTATGTATGAGCAGATATGTCCCTTTGTCGCAAAGTGCATTCATGTCGACGAGATAGAATCTTTTTCGAAAGAGTAAAACAGGCAAGACCCTTAGAAGAGTTCCTCGATTTAAAAGGCGTTATTATTATTATTATTGAATTCATTAACTATTTATTTTTTTGTTTTTTCTCTTATCATCATTTTTACTCAAAAGCATAATTCCTCTTAATTGATATGAAAATTGATATGAAGAAATGATCGGAATTTTATAAAAAATTCCTATGGAAATCGTTTTACTTTCTAAGAATTACATAGACATTTGCCTTTGGGACAATACCGCCAGAAACTTTAATGTGAAGCCTAACTTTAAATCCGTTAATATAATTTTTGAAATTAAGAAAGGGAAAGACAAATTAGTAGACAGACAATGGAATAGATGAAAGGATGGGTAGATGACGAAAAACTCGGGGGGCTGATAGACGGAGAGACATGCAATGTCTGTGTACATATATATTAAGTGAAAATCTCTCGCAAATTTGAAAATATTTTGTATATATCTTAAGATGGACGGACGAATAGAAAAAAGACTCGGCATGTATAGGCAGCCACGGTCAAAGTAACTCAAAATATCAAGAATTCCTATGATATATATGTATGTATATAGTACGTGCCTTATAAACGAACGGACGTATAGACAGACATGACTAAATCGGCTCATTATCTCACTTAATTGTGAAACATATAATATATGGATAGACGACGAAGGCCCTGCTAGTTGATAGACAGGAGGGCAGGCGTTCTCTGTATATTAACTCGACATCTGTCGCAACTTAAAACAAACCTTTATGTATATACATATAAATGTTAGTACATAATCTATTTACATATATGTGTATGATACATATAAACGAACGCATGGATAGACAGACATGACTAAACCGACTCATTGTCTCAACTAAATGGATTAAAAAATAAACGAAAGTGCAGCCATTAAAAATGTATAGCTAGTCAAGTGAATACGCAAGGACAGACAGACGGGAGATAAACAGACAAATGAGAGAGAGAGATAGAGAGAGAGAGAGAGAGAGAGAGAAATAGAGGACAAACATGAAAGTATAATCGTAGGGACTCAACGCTAATCAAAAGTGTAGGTTGTTGACAGATAGACAAACTGAGGCAAGTATGACTGTTTTAGAGCAGAAACTTACGCTGATCAGAAAGAAAATCCAGGAACGGGGAAAAAGGAAGAGACAGCCATAACTTGAGCGCTACTTATAATTTAATACCGATCAAGATTAGGCATTATGTGGACGAACGACATTATGTGGACGAACGAAAGAACGGAGGGACAATCTTAAATTGACTCAAAATTTCGCCATATACTTTATGTACAAAGAAAAAAAAAAGAGATGAATAAAAAGGCGGACAAAATAAACACATAAATGTATTTTTCTTTATCACAATCTATAATAAATGCTTTATGATGTTGTTGGTACGTATATCAGAGTGTTACAAAAAGTATTTTAAAACTAATATATTCTCATCTTCCGTTTGTAATGGCAGACAGACCTAACCAATAAACTATACGCTATTATTCTAACTTAGTTGTAACGCAAAAAAAAAAAAAAAAAAAAAAAAAAAAAATTAAGAAAAAAATGTGCATTCTTATCAGATGCTGAACACGCAAAATACAAAAATTGCTAACAACAATAGTGGTAACAACAGCAACAAGCATAACAACAAAAATAGAAAATTTACAACATTTACGGTGTACCACAAGTTGAATTATGCGTTGTATTGATTGTTTTAACACATGCACACAAATTCATGTAAATGAAATATATAAACAACAATTTTATAACATTAGTCTCATGTGTGAATGTATTTAATTATCAGAACAACTGAAACACACTTCACTTGCATACACACACACACACACGAACACACACACATGCGGACAGTAGAGTGTAATTGAGTAAAACTATGCGATCGTATGTAAGGCGTTGTAAGTGCCTATGTTTACGCGTATGTGTGTATGCGTGTTTGCGTGTATGTATGTGTTTTTGGGTATGTTTGTGTTTTTTTTTTTTTTTAAACAATAAATTACAAAATTGTGCTTAACATATAAGTACCAACTAAACATACACACAAGCAGGCTTGATCGCTTTAACTGTAAACATATATCTAAAGCAGAATGAAAAAGGAGTTGAAAATACCTCGTAACGAATCTTTAATACCCACCGCTAAAAATGAATTTAACTGAAGCTAAATAAACGTAATTTCAATTAAAAATGTTTGCTGTTTTTTCTAATATTTTTTTTCTTCTTTTATTTATTTATTTTTTTTTCTTTCTTTTTTAAGTTCAGCTAACTCTTTACTTCATCTTTTGCTGCTTGCAAGCGCAACATTACTGGATATATATATGTATATATATATATATATATCTTGTATAATCAATTTCCATGTATCTTTAGGGACGGACAGACAAAACTAATTAAATTGATATTAATTAGGAGCGTTTATAATTTGTAAAGTAATTAATGTGAACTTTTTTTTTTTTTTTTTTTTTGTAGACATTCTGCAAATGTCTCAACGAAAGTAGTTTGTTAACGAGATGGTAGCTTAATAAAAGCAATGCTTAGGAAAATGGAAAATCTCCCAACATTATCTATTCGTGTTGTCAACACAGGTGTATTTGAAATTTATGATTATTATTACGCTTATAAACAATGCAAATACACATAAGAAAAATTTTCAAAGTTTACGTTAACAACTTTATTAAAAATTTAAATTAACATAAAATGTTGATGCTGATCCCAAGGCTAGTGGAATCTAATCTCACTTTGTTTTAATTTACTTTACATGAAATATGAATTTTTGTTGGTTTTTTTCATTATTTCTTTCTTGCATTTCCCGTAAAAGCCTGTTGGCTTATTTACATTTGCATGAGCTTAGATCTATCTAAGACATGATTACTTGGGTTTTTTTTTTTTTTTTTTTTTGAATATTTTCCTAATAACTGAAGTTATTATTTAAAAAAAAAAAAAATTTGAAGCCTTTACTTAGTAGTTTTTCATAGATATCGTGTTGAAATGCCCGGCACACACGCAATATTGAAAATAAAGCCCTGAAGTTGTTCATAGTTATTAATAATGTATATATGTGCACATATATATATATATATATATATGTGTATATTGGGTATTTTTATTTAAATTTATCTGAAATAGAATAAAATTTTTTTTAAAAATCGACCAATTTATAAAAATTGCTTAAGAAAATGATTTTACATACTGTGATATACTGTGATTGATATTGTGAAAGGCATTTGAAAAATGCAAAATTTTTAACTAAATTTAAATTCAATAAATAAAATCACGAAATATTTTGAAATCAAATTGCACTCGAAGAATTTTCAATACCTTAGGCTACATGAGATTAGCAATAATCACTAGTTTTTCTCTACATATATAATATATAAGTAAGAAATTAGATGCTATTACAGTGTATTAGCTTTCGCACGAAACATGAAAATGTTGACATTCGCAAATCTATCTAAACCCTATATCGCTAACTATGAGTATTCGTCATTTTGCAGTTGATATCGTAGTTAAATCAATTATCAGAAATCTATATAAACCAATTTATCTTCATATCCATCATTCTGAACTAGGATATTACGTTGATATTACGTCTTAATCTAAAGTCCATAATTATGAAGCTGAAGTTTTTTCTCTATACGCTTTCAAATAGTCTCAAAAAAATAAAATGTCATATGTTGAGTATATTGCACTGTGAGACTTTGAAACGTGTAGAAAACCAGTTGATTGATCATTTTAGAGACCTTCATTACAAATCGTTAGAGGTTTAAAAACCTTAAACTATACAAAATAAAAATCAAGTGAATTTTTCGTAACAACTCTTAAAGCTTCAAGTATTTCAGAAAACATTACCTAAAATAAAATGCGCACGGTTGACAATTTTGAACAGTTCCATCACAAATTGTTGGGGGCTTAAGAATTTTAAAACTTTGCCTAAAATCAAAGTGCACGGTTGACAATTTTAAAGAGTTTCATTACAAATTGGCTGGAGGTTTAAGAAACTTAAAATATATCACAGAAAACTCGTTTAACGGTTTCTTAAAAAACTATTACATCTTTAAGAATTTACCTAAAGAAAAAGCGCACGGTTGACAATTTTAAAGAGTTTCATTACAAATTTTTGGAGGTTTAAGAAGCTTAAAGCATGCCACATAAAACTGGGTTGAAATTTTCTTCAAAAACTATTAAACTTTTAAGTATTCACCTAAAGAAGAGGCACACGGTTGACAATTCTAAAGAACTATATTACAAGTCATCGTTAAGAAACTTTACGGTTGATAATTTTAAATAGTTTCGATATAAAAACCTTTAAGACCTCAAGAAGCTAAATTTTATTAGGAGTTTTAGAAAACTTGGAGACATGCTGAAAAACGCGCAATTAATCATTTTAAACAAATAAAAGTTGTTAAAACTTTAAGAGGAAAAAAAAAAGCACGGTTGACAATTTTAAATATATTCGTAAAAAAATGCTGCCTACTCAAAAGCAGGTACGTTTCATCGAACATAACTTTATATGATCAGCGCAGTATCAGATTATTTAGTAAAGAAAATTATCTCATTCAGTTTATAACGTTTGAAAATTAACCAACGCAGATCTTATGAAGGATTACACATATCCGAGGTAAACAAAATTTAAACTCTATCGGAATGGCACACGTAGAGTTTATATTTCTTGCATAAAGCCCAAAAGTTCGGTTGCGACAAAAATTGCGTAATAAGGAAAAATTTAATATAAAAATGAGCTAAACTCTTTGGCCCAAATCAATGGATGAATGCCGATTTCTTGTCGATTGCTTACATGAGAATATTAGTCGATTTTTGTTGTGATTTTCTATGATTCTTCACTTATTGCAGCAAATATCACCGAAAGCTGCAGTATCTTTAAAGAGAAAATATATTTCATTTACATTTACATATATATATATATATATATATATATATATATATATATATATATATAT
>KK502691.1:214693-236349 GCA_000688735.1 Glossina austeni
ATATATATATATATATATATATATATATATATATATATATGGATATATATATATTGTTATGGAAATACCAAATCCAGTTGATTGCAACTAATTGATTTTCTCCGAAAATAAATTTCGGAGAGAGGAAAAAACCAAGTGCAAATTCGTCGCGCGTCATGCAACTGCCAGCCGACGTAAAAGATTATCGGAAAAGTGGATTAACGGAATAAAAATGAAGCCATGACCTTGGGTAACAATAATATGGTTGTAAAAATGTATATAAACAGAATGTATATAAACAGAATATATGCGGAAGGCGGAGTCAGTCGGAAAAGAAGATTTGAGTCGAAAAGCAAGTTTAAGTTAAGAATGCTGTCAAACTAAGTAAACTGGACATAATTCTACCCTTAAAGAAATTGATTTGTAAACTGATTTGTAAAACTCACGATTTTGTGATACGAAACCGTATCGAGAGAAGCAAATTTCGTAACAATATGTTACAAATATTTTTGTGTATTGTTACTACAAACGTTTTCGGACAAACGGACAATCCGTTCAAGCGATACTTAGTGTACTGATTATAATGTTTTAACATTAATGCCAGTTATTTGCATATTTAATAGATTTTCTTACGAATAACACTCATTTAAATACCGGTTAGTCTCTTACAATAATTTCTGTTATTAAGTAAACATTTCTTTTAACTTAAGCACAATTAAATCACAATTAAAACAAAACAAAAGACTTAAGAAGCAAACCTGATGTATGCTTATTGCAATTATAAGACAACAACTAGATCACGTATTTTCAGTAAACTGCTAAAACATAATTACTGTTAAAGGCATTTAGGCCCTGAAGGATATGTTTTTGTTGATTTTTCATCATCATCGTCATCATCTTCGTCTTCTGCTTATTTTTTTTATTATTATTTTTATTTATTTATTTATTTTTTTTTTTTTTTTCATTTATAAAACAAGCAAAAATTCATTTCTACTAATTGCTGACAACAACCATCAGTGACTTGAATATAAATTAGTTACGGCATTGAACAAATGCCTGAAGCATGAGAGAACGTGAAGTTTTTCTGTTTATTTAAGGATCACCGCAGTCTCTCAATTCAATAATTTTTTTTAAGAACTAAGAAAACTATATTTTCTGTTGTATTAATCTAAGGCGCATATCGGTAAAAATGTATATATATATATATATATATATACGCGTATACATATATATAAAAGTAACGCTTCCATATTTTCTTAGAACGCTAGAAATACTTAACGAAAGATTCTGATATATGTTAGTATTAATTTCTATCGTGAGTATCCACACAAATACACACATAAATACACAACGCCGAAGCACCCGATCGATAGTTCTTCTTCTTCTTTTGCTTGTTTTCTCTTTCGTTTTTTTTTTTTAATCTTCATTTAATTTCTTTTAAAATACAATTATTTTTATATCTATTCCTACAGGAAGGATTCGAAAATTCCGAAATATTTGTAATATGTGTAGTGATACGCAGACCGAGATGAGACGAGTGTCAAGTGTCATTATAAAATTTTTATATATTAATTTGATTGTATGAACCTACGGGTTAACGTACATCCGTCCGTCCGATTGGTTCGAATTTACTGTTGGAGTGCTAAAGGCCAAGTTTGAAAAAGAAGCGTACTGCGTCCATACGCATCCAATTAACAGGTAAAACGACTGTAACGCAAAATTCAATTATCGTATTTTTGGGCCTACAAGACGCACCGTTTTACAAGGAAAAAGGGATTGAAATTTTGGATGCTTCTTATGGTCTGAAGGTAACATTAAAATGTGTTTTTTTTTTTTTTTTTTATAAATCTTCTCTAAATTTGAGGTACATGACGTACGACAACAATAGTTCAGATGAAAGCAATGCGATCGAGGGCAGTAACGAGAGGAGTGGTAGTATCGACTCTGAAAATGAACTGAATATTGCTAGTACGAGTTATATTAACAAGAAATAAAAACTTTGATGCGAAAGTTAAAATATAAAAAAAAATAGATTTTTCTAAAAATTATCTTTTAAATCTCAAGTGCCGTCGAGTATCGTCCGGTGTGTCTTATAGCCCCTAACTAACATGACATCTATCAATAAAATGAATTAAAATTTCATAAAGTAATGAATATCAAATTCACTCTAGGAATTTTTCAATTAACCTTTTTTATCACAGTTTTTTTTTTATGTTCTGCTGCCACCGAAAATGATAGAAAAAAGTGAAGAAACACATGAGTATGACAAAATCAACTTCCCGAGGTTATCTGTATGTATATTTTTCGTTATTAATAATGAGATGAAAAACTTTGCAAAACTTCTTCTTCTGCCCTGAAGGTAGAAGAAGCGTAGCGTAGGTATATAAAAAAAAAATTCTTCAAAATTTTAAAGCATTTTTAATTAATGATTTTGTTTTTAGCTTTTTATGTTTCTCGACTTAACAGACAATGGCGCCGCCTAAATAAAAACAAAAACACCTGAACAAGCGATTCTCATAAAAACCTATACTTTCAAGTTTTGCTTCTTTTCTCTTAGTTAGTTCTTTTATTTATTTTTTAATTTTTTTTTTTTTTTTTTTTTTTTTAAATCTTTGCTTATCTTGAAACAACACGCAAATGCTTTTTCTTTAAAACTTAAAAAAGAAAAAAAAATTTATTTTAACTTTGGTTCTGTCATTTAAGGATGAGTGTTTGAATTGCTTTAACTTTAACTTTGCGTGCCTTCGGAAAGTGTTAGAATACGTTTGTAAGTTTTTATCTTACTTGTTCGCACTGATAAGCAACATATTTTAATAGGTAAGGTGTTAAATTTTAAGTTCATTCCTAATGCGAAAGAAACAAAAAAACAAAAAAACAAAAAAACAAAAAATGTTATAATTCCATATGCGAGCGAGCAGATATTTATTATTATTTATAACATTCTTCTGAAAGGGATTTAATTGAATTTTTATGTTTTTAAGATTGATTTGTTGTAAAAAATAATTTGAGAAACTTTTGCTTATTTTGTATTTTGTATTTTTTTTATTTTTTTTATTTGTTTTTTCTCTTTACGGTTCTTCTTGCCTTTGAAATATCAACAGAAATGAAATGAAATGATTTCTAATTATTGCAAATTTCATTTCGGCTTACTAAAGGCAAAAGCCTTTGATGCCTTTAATGCGACCACATATCAAGAGTTTATATTTACTGCATGCTTCACTTGGTTTGCTTGGTTTCTTTTATGAAATTAATTCAAAAATAAACTAAAAGACCAACAAATTTGCCATAACAGACAAAATATAAAATATCAAAAAAAATAAAATAATAATAATAAAAAAAAATATGAAAACAAAATTAAAAATTATAAAAATATTATTAATAACGTAATAAGTAAGAAAATTATATTCGATTGTGAACGAATCGTTGATACATCCATCACTCTTACTCTCTATAAAAGATTAAAAAGAAGGAAAAATATAAATTCGCATTATCTATGATATTCGATGGGCGTGGCTGATTTTTTCTATTTTTGTAAAATAATTTTTCGGAAATTTATATCGTGCGTCTTCGATAAAAAACGACATGAAAAGCAAAGTTATTCTCAGTTTTAATTGTACTGACGTGTGCACATTGTAGGCGTTTCTTTCTTTTCCAGGCGTGACCATTTTCAAGCTCATTTATATGCAATTTATAGGCAATATATTTGTTACAGATATTACATAGTTGGACGAAGGGACATCCAAACAGACGGACATGCTTAGGTGCATTTCCTATCTGTAACTGTTCGCAAAAAATATATATATTTTATGGGGGTTTTGAAACTTTCCTGTGGGCTTTTTAAACTTATTGAAAAAAAAAAATTAAACTTTCTTATACAATATTATTGGGTAGGTGTGGTTAATCCTTTCTAGTTTTATAGACGAACTATAGCATCATCCATAGAATAGAATACACTTTGAAATTTTTGTCGATTTATTTGCTGTAGTTTATAAGTAATTAGGGAAAAACCAATTTTTTATTCCTTTTGAAAAACAGAAGTGTTATCGCTTTACGTGATGCTATAAGCGCGTCCTTTAACCAATTTGGCCCTTTTTCAATACCAACCTGCCTGCAAGAACTTCCAATGTTTCTGCCAAATTTAAAGGCGATAGTTTTATTGTTGCGACCATACATGATGTATACAACAGACATTATATAGACGGACGGACGGACAGACAGACAGATGAACATGTTTAACTCGATCCAGAATTTGATGCCGATCAAGAATATTGTATACCTTGTGGGGTCGCTGAAGCTTCCTTCTGGTCGTTGCACACGGTTTGACAAAATGATGATACTATGATGATGGGTACAAAAATGACTTGAAGAGAAATCATGAAATTTTTTCAAGGAAATATGAAAGTGAGCCTATTGTCTTCTGAAGACGACGGGAGGCATTAAGCGAGCCGTAATAATGATAAATATCTCGTTCCGCCGAAGAATTCTGAATGCATAAGCGACGACGATCATCGTTCGAGAAAAATCATTACGAAGAAAAAGATCTGCTTTCAAGTAAATCCAAGCACGATTTCTACTTAACGCAATTGAACGCTTGGTCTTCAGATTCACTGAAGAAAGATGCCAATGCAAATATTATATTCTTTCAATTGTGAAGGCGGCTCCAAGCAATTTTCATTACTCTAAGACTGCTTGGCTTCTTTTCTCTGTCCCCGCCAGCAGTTAAGAAAAATGAAAAAAGCTAAGATTTATATAAGAATTCTATAAACGTAACATTTCAACGTAGACGAAAAAAAAGACGTTCTCTTCAAAAACCAAAAATTTACACTCTATTGGATATTGTGACGACTAACGTCGTCGTAGACTAAAGTTTATTATCTTTCGCTAAAAATGATTGCAAAGTCTCTTTAATTTACGTCCGTCTCCCTTTTCTCTGCCGACTGGCTGAAGAACGAAGAGAGAAGGGCTCATTTCATTCAAGGTCAAGCTATGTCTTCTGAAAGACTGAAATAGACTTAAAGCTGAAATCTTTATTGCATCATAAATACCCTTTTCTCGTCTCTTTTTCCTAGCTAAAGAAATACTTCTTTGTTTTTACTAAGTGTAGAAAAAGCGTCTGCTATCTCATTATCCCTTCTCTTATACTAAATGATTTCGTTATTGACTAAACTACTTACTACCTGTTAGGACAAGTTCTTGTCAGCACTTATTTCATGATAGGCAACAAATCAGTTATGTCATTATCCTCACCAATCATCTTTTAGGCCGGCTTTGTTTGTTTCACTTCTATACCGAAAGTATAGGCTTCGATTGGAGACTCATGACTTGAGTCGCTGTGAATACATACATGCTTAGCGTCATTTCTGAAGTCGTACTAGCCACCGGTATCCATTTGATAATTTATCATGTGTCCCTAGACAGATTTACGATCTCAAATATTAGCATAGAAGAAGATAAGAAGAGATCTGAAGCATAATGCATGTATTTTTGATAGGGTCTGACAATGTTCATGATCGGTTCCATAAATACATAGTTAGTATAGTTAAAAAGTCTAAAACATTCTTATTAAATTTCAAGAATCAATTTGAAGCGATAATAGGTAACCATCAATACTCATACCTAGATGAATAAAATTACCTTTTTACCTGATGATTAAATTTTTAAGAATTTTAAGACAAAAAAAAAAAAAAAAAACAAAAATGCCCTCAAGTTCTTTTTTAAATTTATTTAATATATTCAACAGATTTATTATGATTTTTTTTATATTCGTGTACACATGCAACCATCACCTCTGATCATTTGTAAATTAATCATCATAAAATATTTATTAACAAAGATAGAAGAAGAAAAACAAAAAAAAAAAACAGAAAACAAAAACAAAAACAAAAACTGTCTGAAGTAAAATACGTATACACTTATGATTGGCTTGTTAAGAAAATCTTATTAACAAGTCACGTCTTTGGCACTTTAAACCCCAAGTTATCGCTTTTAAGCCATGAATTTTTTTTGTTTAATTTTTACAGAGGAAGTAGAGGTTTATTATTATAATAAATTTATTCAATAAAAAATACTTTACAAAAATATTATAAAATACTAATACTCGTTACTATTATATGAATTCTATTGAATTTTCTTCTGTGTAACGCTTAAAATATTTTGTTAATACCGCTAACAGAAATTCGAATGAAATTTTTTTCTCGAAAAGGTAATAATTTAAAAAAATTTTTCCATAAAAAAAAAAAAAAAAAAAAAAAAAAAAAAAAAAATTCATTGATAAATATGATAAAAGAATAAATAGTTCAAAGGTAAAGCGATTCTTACTGCATTCAATAATATCTTGATTTAATCTCCGTCTCCGTCTCCGTCTCAGGTCAGGTTATATTGCTAGCAATAGCCTATCCCAATATTTACATGGACTTACGACACCTAATCGGCTTTATTAAGTCTTTTCGCTTACTCGACACTAGAATTTTTTAATTGACATTTTAGTGAGATTGCAAGCATGAACAAAAGAATTAAATTTTCTTTCTCTTTCTTTCTTTTTTCTTATTCCATATATAATCGTAGACTTTAACTATTCCTCGAAATATGTCTGTCTTTGATAGTGTGGGTGATTATCATACTTTATTTAATGTAATTCAACATTAAGTTTTTAATGCACAATGATAATGAAACTGATGGATATCAAGATCACACATTAGAATATTGAACCCGACTCAGCCGGTATCTTAGATTTGCAATATATTTTTAGAAATACGTATCCGATATCCTGGAATAAGAAATATACCGATCATAATTAATATGTAAAGAGAGGGCAAACTTCAAGCAAAACTCGAATCAATTTTTTTATATCGTATAACACACTCTTTTGCGGTACAAGTTTATATTAAGTTTGTCCGAATATATGCAACACGTAGAAGAACTTGAGATGGGCTCGCCCTCTTTAATATACCGATCGATTCCGAATCACTTGCTGATTTAATTTAAACTTGCCTGTCCGTCTCTTCGTTTTGTTTCCTTGCATTCAAGCCACAGGCCACAGGCCACAGGCCACATGCCACAATTTTTAAGATATTTTGATTAAAATTTCCTACTTTGGCCCAAGAACAAAGGCTATTGAAAATAGTTCAGATCTGGCCACTTTTTCGACCACTCACTCTCATATAAAGCCTTGTTGTAAAAAATCATCTTAGATAGGATGGTGTAGGGTATTTAAATAGCGGACCTTGGCCGACTATAGTGCGTTTACTTGACACTGTTTGACGATATTATGCAAAAAATAGTTCATCAATAAATCGCTTTTGTTCTCTCTCTTTCATCATCGCAGTGTTATTCTTGTGTCCACAACTAAACAATGAACGTTAAGAGATAATATTGTCTGACGATTGCAAAGCACTTAATAAATAAATTCTGTTACTCTCTGCACTTGAAACGGTAGATGAATCAGCGACCAATCTTCTAAGAACTTGCGGATCGGTTCCTTTTCCCTAAACGGGACAATAAACGGGGCTATTGTTAATTCAGTGGCATAACATGGTTGACCGATTCGACTCGAATGCGGCTTCGCCTGCACGTTTTCTAGCTATTTTTTCTTCGGTCTTACCGACCGAGCTGTTAGGCCGTATACGACCTAACTGAGTCTAATTACTTTCGTTCTTTTTTTTTTTCTGGTCTCGCGAGTGTAAGAAGATGCCGGAGCAATTTTATATTTCGGCCTGGCAGCGAGAACGATCGTTAAAGAAATTTCGTGATAGCTGTGATTGATTCGAATCGGGAAGAGAGTGTTTTTGTTTTTTAAATATAACCCATCACTTAGGTCATCTGCTCTATATGTATGTATACAACGTTGACAGGCCGAAAGAAGTGGGGAAAATGGGATAAAAAGGGGTGGCAATATGAGAGTTATTTGTTATTGGTTTACGAATCGAGCACTCGCTCACCAATCGTCATTAGAGTATGCTCTACCGCATCGCGGATCAAACCCGGATATGCCAATTTGTTAATACTTCACTATCCGGTAGGTTTGCGCAATACAGAGTTTCAGTTCAACAAGAGTTTGATGCGTAGAAAATCAAAAGTCTCGCCTTACGCAGAAAGCGTTGTTCGTAACGTCTCTCCAACTGGCATTCGAAAGCTAAATCATCCTTGGACGACGAGTAACGTGCTTTTCCTGTACAATCAAGTTTTCGTGAGACGAAGCCTCATTCAATCGCTAAAAACATCTGAAAATGGACTGTAGACTGTACGAGATCAATATTTTTTCTCTAAGTTTGTACAATAACAGCAATATTTGCTGTTTACTTAAATTACACTCAAAATCGATCAAACGTACGTAAGTATAGCGTAACGTAATTCATTATAGTAAGCAAAAATGTTTTCATTGTGTGCGAGTGTGAGTGAGTGCTCGAATCCATCTGTTCGTCCCTTCATTAAATTTTCTCTTGCAATTTCAAAACTGTGTCTAATACGAGCAAATTTTGTTGTTGTAATTCTTTTTGTTTTTATTTCAAAAATTTGTCAAATCAAAATAAATAAATAAAGCGAAAAAAAAATTTCTTAATTAAATATTTATCTCTTAGTGGCATCTATGGAATGCTTTCTATTTACTTATGCTATATAACAATTATCCTTAAGAGTGCATGTGAATGTTATGCTTTCGATATATTATCTTACAACTATAACTCGAACGGGGTTTGTCTTCTACATAAGAAGAAGAAGAAGAAGAAGAAGAGTCTTTATCACTTACCTGACGTCCCATTATCTTTATAACGCTTTCGTAGATTTTTTTAGTTTTTGAAGAAAAGAAACATTTTGATTTAAATTTAAAATTTTGAATATTAAAAAACTCTTCATATAGAAATCGCTTATGTAATTTATTTCATTTTTTTTCCTTTTTTTTTTACTTTTTTTTTTTTTTTTTTTTTTCTTTTGCCTTCTAAGTTAAAGTTAATTAAATTTTGTGTGTGTGTGTGTGTGTAAATATGTTATCAATTTATATATATGTATGCATAATTTATATATATATATATATATATATATATATATATATATATATATATAGTGCGTAATGAAATGATATGCAGTTACAAAGTGAAAGATCAGATTCTATCCTTGAATTATTATCTTAACCGCAAAAATGTGTGCGTTTCAGGAGACGATATTTAGTTTAGTTTAGTTGGATATAGTTGGAGAAATATTATTTTTATATAACTTGTAAACGATATGTAGACATTAATGTAGGCCGCGGCGATATTTTATGCCGGCACAAGAACTTTTAATATTTGAGAAAACAGATGCCGCCAAGTGAGCTCGTAAAAACTCATGGGTGGATGTGTGAATTTGAAAAAGTGTACAAAAAAAAAAAAAAAATTATTCATAATTTCTTTCTTCTTTTTCTTCGTCTTCTTATTTTTATGCTCTCGCACTACGTTACCGAAATGGAAAGAACATAAAAGAAATTCAAGTAAACACGAACATTAATAATCATCTTTGGTAGTTAATTGCTACCAATGACAATAATCGAACACCTGCAGTTTGTTGTTGATTGCTTTTAAGTATGTTTCGCTTATCATATGTAAATTCGCACTTAAAAATCAAAAAAAAAAAAAATGATTGTTTTCTTCTTTTCTCCATTTTTACCAGAATCGGCAGAAGTGAAAAGTATGCTTAATTCATTACCACGTCCGCTTCCCTAAATACAAGAATATAATGAATGAATTAAATCCGAGCATGATTTCTAACTGACACGATTGAAGCTTGCTGGACAGATTTACACTTAAGTAGGATTCTAAAAGTAAACATTATATCCTTTCAATTGTGACGATGGCTGCAAGCAATTTTCATTATTCATAAGACTGATTGCTCGTCTGTGCTCTTTTCTCTGTCCCTACGTCCGCTTCCTTTCTTCCTCATATTCGCATCTCTCTGTTTTTTCAATCCATTCTTCATAGACTATAATCAAAGGTTCAACTACTAAGTTACTATAAATATTAAAAAAATAGTCTGAACACGTTCACAAACATCTTAATCGAGTGAAAGTAAAAGAAACGGACCAAATCAAATTAAGATATGAATGGAACTGTAAAGCGAAAACAACATGTAACAATTCCCAGGAATTATCAATTATCAGGAAAAGATGAAAAAAAAAAAAGGCGAACATAAAATTCACTCAGTTACCGGGTCAGGAAAAAAAAAAATTACATACCATTTGGATCGAATTTTCGCGCACGCTTACTATACGCACCTGCGCCTAAGTGCAAAAAGGAACCCAAAACTATTCAACCGATATATCGTAAATCCTATATTCGTATATGAGTATGAGAGTAATTTCTTAGTAATTTACGACGAACTCTTTGTCCGATTTAGCTAATTGTCATTCAGTCATTGAAAGAAACAAGGAAGGAAAGAAAGGAAAGAAAAGAAAGAAGAACAAGAAATCTAATGAGAAACGTCGCTCGAAACATCACACAAGTCACACAACTTAGCAGAGACGAGAGAAACAATTATCATTGATTGGTGGTAATTATGGGCGAAACCGTGTTAAATGATTTCCTCGATTTTCACGGTTAACGCGATCAGTGTTATGATCAGAAATTTCAGATCAAATTTGACTTTTCCTTATTAAAAATTTCACGAACAAATAAATCGAGAGAAGTGTTTAACTCGTTTCTACTTCCTTCACGCTATTCAAGAATTCAGATACGCTTCATAACATCTCCGATGTTCTCTCTCTTGTGCGTAACACATATCTAATATACCCCCTACGGTGTATACGCGAAAAATATATTAAATGAAAGAGTTTCGTTTAATTTCGATTTCTCCAAAAAAAAAAAAAAAAAAAAAAAAAAAAAAAAAAAAAAAAAAAAAAAAAAAACATGCATGAACATGCAATTCGCTGTCTCTTACATTTTTTTTAAATTAGCTTTAATTACATTGTGATGATTTCTTGAAATGCTTTTCGAAAATTTTCATATTTTTTATATGATTTTTAATGCTAAACGACAGAAAAATATATATCTGCCATAAACACGCAAGATGTTCCGTTTTTTTTTTTTTTTTTTTTTTTTTTTTATTTTTTTTTTTTTTCATATTACATACAACATGCACAAGCTTAACATTCATTTTAAAACCGTTGTCATCTTAGTCTACATTGTAAGAATCGAAAGAAGAAATTCTTATAACAAGAAGAAGAAGAAGAAGAAGAGCTATTGAGTATGTTTTATTTTTTTTTTTTTGCGAAGCGACTAAGCGAAACAAGTCGACCGATTACAAGCAACCCTTAAGAATTTCGCTCGATAATATCTTTGAAAATTATTCAGCGCAATGATGACTGCACTGATACTGCACTTAACACTTCAGCGCGATAGAGTGATTATTTTCAGAAATTTCGTATCCTGGCCGCACATAACTAACACATCATTATGCCATTGATAGCTTGTTTTTCTTTTTTTTTCGAAACTTTCTCCATCCTGCTGGCATCCTTTTTAAAAAAAAAATTACCTCTGCGCATATGACAAATTTTAACAATGCTTTTGACTTTGTTTCACATCCTCCGCTCTAAACCAATCGAGATAATCAAAATTCTTCTTTTCAAGCACTTGTTGGTTAAAAAAATATTGAGATAAGAAAAAAGATTTTATTAGTTGGTTACCGTCGTGACAATGCGCAGGCACCTATTTACAAAAGTTGGATTTCAATGGTAAAATTTGTGGAATTTTATGCAAACCCTACGTACTACATAATGTTTGGAATACAAGACATATGTTGCCAACACTTGTCCTGAATTCTTAGCGAAATATTGTTACGATTACGTAATCATTCTATTCTATCCTAGCTAGGCGTTTGCCTAGATATGTAGCTCGCTACGACTTCTTCTTCGACATGTGATACGTTCCTGGAAATTTGCTGATTTGCAATTTTTCCCTAGACATGTGGTTCCTTTCCCTAAATATGTAACTTCGTGGTCGTCGTAACATCTAGAGACCTTGCTGTTTATCACTTGTCCGTAAACATATGGCTCCTTATAACTTTTCCTCGGCTATGCGGCCACTTATGATATGTTCCGTGAAAAATGTTGTTTATTATGACATGTCGTCAATGTTGTATCTACTGATGGCTTGAACGTGTGGCACGCCGATTGGTATTGAAAGTGAGCTAAATCGACTAAAGGATACGCTTACTGTACAACACATAAGCTGGGAATACTTTTGCTTTCTGGCTTATTTCTTCACTACATTTACTCGACAACGTGTAGAAGTATAAAAATTTCCACGTTTTTTCTATGGATGAAATTATAGTACTTGTATAAAGAAGAAAAAGAATTAGCCACGCCCATCCAATCAAAGTTTCATTTTTTGTAATTTTTTTTTTTGAAACACGTAAAGGCCTTAACTGCCTTTAGAAGGTCCGATTAAAGACCCGAATATAATATTCTTACCTCTTACTACTTCTTTTAATTTATTTTAAACTTTATTTCGAAATGAGTAAAAAATTTTTGTTTTTTTTTTTCTGTAAATCCTTTTATTTGTATTTATTGTTGTTGTTATTATTTTCAATTCGTGTTTTTTTTTTTGGCAAGATATGTAAAGTTCTTGCTATCACCACCCCTTTCGCAAGCAAATTAAAGAAATTATATGAATTTTTTGAGTCGCCATTACATCCAACCATTGTTTTGCTGCTGCCGTTAACGAGGTAAATGAATTATAATTTATGCCACGAGACCTTAAAGAGTAAAATCAGCTGTAGACAAGTGCGGCAGACGAGAGATAACTAAAGCAAATTGGGTAGCGTGAAATATCGCTCCTTCGAAAGAATACACACACACACACACACACAAACACCGACGAGCAAGCTATAAAATATGTTATTTTAATAAAAAAAACACAAAAAAAAAAAAAAAAAAAATTCAGGGCAAAGTAATTAAAGTCCAAGAAAATAACTCAAACGACATCAACTAATGTGGTCGGTTCCTCTTTAAGCATAAGCACAACAGTGTGCTTAATAAAGAGAAAAATAAATATGCGTATGCAGGACAAGTTTTTTTCTATAAAAAAAAAAAAAAAAATTATCCTAATAACAAATTGAAAAAAAAAAAAAAAAATAAATAAATAAATTTAAATATAAATAAATACACAGAAATTTATCTTACAGCGTAAATCGATCTTGCGTTACAGAAAGTACAGCAAAAAAAAAAAAAATAAAAAATAAATAAATAAATAAAAAAAACATATAAAAAAAACAATGCCCGAGCAGCCATATTAAATTAAGTTCCTTTGTGTGAATAACTTTTAACTGCAAACACCAAACAAACGGACAAACGTACAAGTGCGTGGGCCAAACAAGCTCTGTATGTAGGTATGATATTAACCAGCGCAAGTTGAATCTGCAGAGAGCGAGAGATAGGCAGACAGATATTAGGACAGACAAACAAACAAACAAACAAATAAACAGACAGAAAGATAGACAGTGTCAGACAAACTATATTCACGCAGCTGCACCTCAATTTTCTTTTCCAAATAGCAAATGTGTTGCAAGCGATAGACACGATCTTTTTTTTTTTTGCTTTATTTTATTTTGTTACTATTTGCGCTTCTTTGGAAAATTATTATAACTCTCGTGGTATAAACAGACACAATGGTATACGGGGAAGAAGACAAAGGCGAGGATTTACCATAACACGATGCATTTATTGGCTGGCAAAAGCGACATCTGTGTCTAGGCATCTATTTAGTTGGGTGTTACATAGAACAACAACAACAATAACAACAACAATAGAAAGAATAAAAAGTGAAAAAAAAGAGGAAGAAAAGCTTTACATTGAAAGTTTGGCGGTTAAAGGAGAATTTGCAGCTGCAGGCGGTAAGAACAGACACTTATAGTACATTTTAGTAACATTTCCTTTTCGTCTTTTTTGTTAATGTTTTTTTTTTTTTTGTTTTTTTTTGTTTTTTTTGCTTCATTATTATCTATTTTTTTCGCACATATTTCGTTTAAAGGCTGTAGGTATAGATATTAACAAGATTTCAAGGAGTTGTAAAGAAAATTATCTTTAACTCTTTCCCGTTCTCATTGTTATTGTTGTTGTACATATATATATATATATATATATATATATATTTATTTTTTTTTTTTCAATTCCCTGGCTGTACACACGTACCTACACACTGGGACCCCGAAAAATTGATTTGAACAAGTTTACACAACCGCCTCTGCAGGCGTATTCCAAGGAATAAACAAAAGAAGTTTTCAATGATTGTCCGGCCATGGCAATGGCTGCGTGAAGTCTTTATATGGTTGAGAGTCTAAAGACAATTGCATACATATATACATACAAATATATATATATATATATACACACACACATATATATACATGCATACATACAAAATTATCTGCAAATAATACGAAGGCTGCTTATAATTTACTTTATTGTGTGTTGACGTGGATTCAGGTGATGAGATGATGGTGGTGCTCCCTTCTCTTGCTTTATGTGTGCGTTTGTTTTCTGAAATATAATGAAAATAGAAAAGGCAACGAGTGATAATCACGTTTTACCATTTGCGACGGAGGCAATAAGTTTTCTACGTTCCTAAAATTAGTTGAGGCATCTGAATGTATGCATATATGTGCGCGCGCGCGCGCTTTAGTGTGCGCTGTTGTTTGTTTGTTTCGCTTTTTTGTGCGTTCTGCCTAACCGCTTTTTACCTATTCCTCTTCGCTGTGCATGCTTTTATGTGTACCGTTGTGTGTTTGATTGTATTTGATATTCAACATTTACAGCGCCATTGTGGGTTGTTAAGCGAAGTTATTGTTGTTGTTGTTGTTGTTATTGTTGTTCTGTTATGGTGTTACTTGAAGAGTTAGTTGTGCAGGTGTTCTTCAGACTGTCAGGCGCCACACATCTACCTAAACCACACACAAACGAAAAACATGCATCAACACACTTACATGTATACGAATACTCCACGCATTCCTTGTTTTCATTCGTTTCTCTAGTCTGGATGAAGGCATCTTGTTCAACGAATCTAAAATACACAATACATAATACACTCTATCTATGTATGTGCAACTTCTACCTACCTATATATACATATATATATATATATATATATATAATGTCTGTTGTCTACCCACAATGTTTATCACGGTATTTGTTTCATTGTTGTTATTATCGGTATTGTTGTTGCTGTTGTATTCCTAAAATGGTTACATGAAATTGTTGCTGTGCTTTCCAGTAAACACTGAGCAAATTAAGATTTATTCTTTATTATTTTTTAACGACAATTATTTTCATATTTGGCTTAGAATAAATTGTTAAAGATAGACGTAAACTTTTTCATTTACAACTCCGTTTACCTGATAAAAAGGCAAAAAAAAAAAAAAAAAATTCTTAAAACTTTTTTTATGCTGCACTGAGTAGTAGTAGTAGTAGTAGTAGCAGTAGTAGTAATTAATGCACCATTGTTTCTAGTAGCACTACAGATACTTTTGGCCAAATTTTTTACTGTTTATCGGCGGAGCAGAGCGGCGTTGGTGAACGAATTTTCATAAAAAAAAATTGTTTTTTTTTCTTTTTATTGGCTTACATGATGCGTTCAATAATCAAGAATAATATGAAAAAAATTAAAATGGGCGTGGCAAAATTTTTTAAATATTTCAAAAGTTTAATTTGCCAAACAGTATACGGCGGCTTAGAATATTTCAACACGTTTTCCACGAAACATAATATTCCAGTACGTGAGAGCACATCGTAAACCTAATTCATAAAATGGACGCGGCTAGTCATTCTCTGACCTAAGAGGGTACAGCAAGGCTCTATATTGGAACTGATCTTGTTTGGGAATCTTTAGTTACATTCTGTCAAAGCTGAAATATTTATTTATATATGTGCCGCGGTAACGCTTAAATATGTCTGTCACGTCTGCGTGGACTATTAGAAGACATGATCCACCGATTTCATGAAGATTTGGAATTGGATTGTATTCCGTATTGTAATTTAAAGTTAAACTCGGATAAAAGCCAAGCAATTGTGACATAACTCGATGCTTGTGATACTGAATCTCTATCTAGCATTATAATGGCTGAGCCAGATTGCTGTTGTCAATCAGATATCCAATCTTGATTTTATAATTCATTCATGTTTAATCATCATTATGTCAATCCGCGACTATCAAGCCAGTGTTCGCGGGCTCAAATCTCAGGCCGGTAGAGTTTTCCTTTCGTTCATAGCTATAGTGAGTGTTAAGTCGCTAAAGGGATTACCGATTGAACACACAGACCGCGGGTGACCGTGTTACCCGAATAGAAGACACCCTTTGAGTGATTGTTGATTAAAAAAAAAGGTTGAATGAGAAGCGCTTCTACAGCCGAAAACTATTTTAACTAATGGTTTTGTTTTTTTTTTTTTGCTCTTTTATGCAGGAGCCGGATCAACAGGAAAGTATTATGTGGACAAAGTGCATGCCGAATGACTTACCTGATTGGTATCTGATGAGCGAACGCAACAAACACATTTCTTGACATCGAGACGGATTCATGCATATTGAAATATTGCGGATACAATTTGATTGATCTGGCGGTAGAACGATATATTCTAAGAATGCTTAAAGAGCCTTAAGCCTGCGTATAACTTTGGCAATGATGTCATTAATAAGTGAGGGGTATGTTAAGTCTGCTCTATTTACATTTTTTTCGGTGCTCTATAGAGCGTTGTACAAATGGGGTGATATTCAAAGAGAAATAAGTAGGGAAAGAGCAGTAGGGTGCTGTTGTACGTTGGGAGGTCGATCAGTAAGTATTGTGCCTTTCGACAATTCACGATTCACTATAACTGCGGCCATGCGCGTATTGTAATTAATCCTCTAACGAACTGGGAATTGGAACCAATGCACTCATCTTCGTTACCAAGGTGTGAGGTAGGGAAGCTTGAGAATGAATCGAAAAACTGGAATCGAGAACCTTTAATAGAAATATTCTTTATCATTGATTAATGACAAGAAGAAGTAAATACTTGTAAAAATTGCGTCTAGAAAAAAGTTCGCACCACTTTACAACCAAAATACAAACACATTATATGTCGTTAAAGCCTGAAAATAAAAAGATATTCACAAGCAGTAAATAAATGGAAGTAGAGTAGCAGCAGTAGTAGCAGTAGTAGTAGTAGCAGAAATAAGAGTCAAAATAGTAGTAGCAGTGGTAGCAACAGCAGTACGAAAAAAAGGAGTACCACTGGTAGTAGTAAGAAGTGCTTGCAGTAAGAAGTAGTAGTTCTAATATCAAAAAGGGGTAGTAGTATTAGAAAACAGTAGTAGCAGTAGTACAATAAGAAGCAGTAGTAATAGTAAGAAACAGTAGCAAATACTAAAAGTAGTAGTAGTAAGAAACGGTAGTAATAGTAGGAAGCAGTAATAATAGTAAGAAATGATCGTAATAGCGAAAAGTAGTAGTGTAGCGGTACTAGTATTAGGAAGTAGTGCTAGCAGGTAGGTATGATTTGGCCGTTGAAATTGATTGCTAACAAAATTGATTTATAATTATTTACGTTCAAAATGATTATGAAAGAAGGTGCAGGTAATGTGCTTCTTCAAAATGTTGAGAGAGAGAGAGAGAGAGAGATGGATGGAGTAGAGAGAGAAGGCGATATTTGTAAAAGCTGATTAAGATCGCTGCCTAAGACTGACTGCCTTTGCCTGGGAAAGGGAAATGTTTTTTATGAAATGAAAAAAAAAAATAAAACCAGTCGTATACCTTGTCATTTGCAAAGATCTCTTAACTGGCATTTTTTTTTTTTTGTTTTTGTTTTTGTTTTATTATTGCAATTTTTAATAGTTGCCTTAAATATGGTAGCAATTATAACAAATCTTTATAGATCTTTTTTTACAGTCAAGGCTTTAACATTGAACGAACAAGTCTTCTATTTGTTAACACATAAATGTGGTAATGTATTGAATGCCATCCAAACGAAAGTGTTGGCTTGATTACTACACTGAAACTATATTAATGGCGGTGGTTAATTACTTGGCATTTATAACCACTTTTTTTTTTTTTGCTTTAACTTCAACTTTAATAATACGTAAGTTAAGGGAGATAAGCGGAGACATACAGAGACGGGGAGAAAGATAAGAAAAATCTGAACACTTTGTTACACTACACGTGCTTAATAAAGGGTTTACACCTCCTTAATAATCTGCATATATTTTTGCTTGGGTCTTATTATTTTCATTTTCATTTTCATTTTTTTTTTTTTTTTTTTTTTGGGGCAGAACCGTACCCAGCGAACGAAACCTGTAATTATGTGCACATGCCTGCAGCGAGTACTTATAGCCTATATATCTGGGCATATGATTATGCATGTGTATTGGTTAAAGGAAAATATTTCTTAACTCTAATGTGAATTTAATTTGCGCACTCATGCTATTATTTATAGTGTTTCTTTCTCACTCTCACTCGTGCTCTCTCTCTCTCTCTCTCTCTCTCTCTTTCACTTTTTTTTTTCCTTTTTTATATAGAATCAAAAAAAAAAAAAAAAAAAAAAAAAGAAGAAGAAGAAGAGGAATTACAAAAATAAAAAAAATTTTATTGATTAACGGGGGATTCTAAAAAGGTAAAAGAATATTCAAATCAAATGCCGAACGAACCTTGAAATTTAAAACTAATGAAGACATTAATTAAGAGGTAAGAAGGTATTGATTTGCAACCAAACACCAGATTCAATGCAATCACTTTTTTTTCTTTTTTTTTTTTTTGCATGCATGCAACAACAGTAGCCTACGAGAACCGCTGCAAAGGTCTTCATAAGCATGTGTGTGTGTATTAGACTAAAAGCTTAAAAGAAAGGAAATTTGAATCTTACCTTTTCGCACTTTGGCAATGAAAGAGTAGAAAACGGCTGCCGGTATTAAAATTCAAATTTTTATTTCATTTTTTAAGATATTTAATATTTTGCAGTTCAAAGACATACATATTAAACATACACAACCATAAGACCAGAACGAGAACTCCGAACCGTATATGTTGGCTTTGATTGCGCTACTGTTTATTAATTTGTTTGAAGTGTGTGTGCATTTGATTTTATTTTAATATTGTCCGGTATCAAATTACTTAACGCAAAGTAATTTTTTTTTTTTTTTTTTTTTGCAGCTTAACAACAATTTCATCTCTAAGACGAACAAACGTTCAAATTTAATTTTATTATAAAGACGCAAAGTAATGAAATGATTGCCTTATTATAGCGTTACATTAGCGTTATTCGGTATAATTCAAATCTTGATTGTTGCGTTGATCACTGTATGGTGGAAATTTTTGAAATAATTTTGTCAACTTGAACACTATTTGTGTTGTTCACAATTAACGATTGAAAATTGTGCCGGGATGAAAAATGCATTTTGGGATTTTTTTACGATTTATCGAGACAAGGATGCATCGATTAATTTACATTCACTTCTGGCAATGAAATATCATCCCTAGCTATGTATGAAATGCTAACATAACGAATTAAATCGTGGCAGACGTTTGCTTACCAGCGAATGCCCTGAAGGTCGTTCAAAATCAGTTTTTGCGCCAGAAAACATTGATGCTATACAAGAATCTGTAGATTGAGGAAAACTTGTTTATTAATTCTCCGGGCGTATATAAAAAATTACAAGACCACTTAGCCATACAAACGGTTTCTTCTCGTTACATTCCACGTAATTAGACAAAATCTCAACAAAAAAAATGCTTAAGAAGTGCAGAGGTGGTGTTTCCAAAAAAACCTTTCCAAGTTCGTGACAGACGACGAAAGGTGTTTGCTTTCGAAGCATATTGGAGTAAATGGTTATTTAGAAACAGTGCTATTAGAGTAACGTAAAACGATCAATTCGGAACTACGGAACTCGGACAACTATTTATTTGACAAATGTCTTGCGCTAAAAAGAAGGAAGACAAAGGAATCCCGTCGGATCATTTTTTATGATGACAATGCAAGCTCTTATGTTTCTCTTCTAACGACCGATTATTTAAATAATCACAAAACTGAATAATCCGGACATCCATCACATAGTGTTCAGTACCAAATGATTTGATTTGACAAGCGAACATTTCATCGTCTAAAAGAAGCCACCGATGCGTTTAAAAACCGTTTATTTCGGAGATGTCTGCAGCAGGTTGCAAAACAATCGAAAGTACGCCAAAGTGTATCGAACATAAAGGGAAAGATTTTGAATATTTTATTTTGGCCGAAGAACGAACGCTATTAAAAATGATTCGGATCGGATCACGGTTTCGGCCACTTCCCATATAATACCGGATTTAAGAAACCCGTTATGTTTATAACTGTAGAGTGGCATAGGATATTTAATGGTGGGCCATGTCTTCCTGCGCCTTCTTAATTTAAATATATTAACAGTGGTAAGAGAGAAAAAAATATGTCGTTAAAAAAGCACTTAAAAGAGAAAATCAAAACCTTAGATTAATGATAGTAATCAAGCAATTACTTTAACATTGGAAGGCTTAAAACTGTTATGCAATCTTTTTGAATTCATTAAAAAAAATTCCATCCGAAGGTATGGAAAGTTACTTAATTTAAAACAAGACTCTAAATACCTGATCTAAGACCAATGGCTCTATTCAAAAAAAAAAAAAAAAAAGCTAATCCACATTGCTACCTGAACGATCTATTGTGTTCGCCGAAGCTATGAACCGCCTAGCTTTAGGATTTTTAAGAAACAGCCCATGCCGTGCCATGCCACACACTCAAACTCGACGTGATCTTCCTTTTATACATGCAAGCTCATGTGCAGGTAGAAGATTTTCGCAATTGACACAGCCTTCCTTTTACAGATGCGGGTGCAAGTGTAGGTAGAGATGCAGATATAGATCCAAACACAGATACGTGTACTCGAAATCAACCTAATCTTCCTTTTATATACACAGGTGCAGATGCAGGCACGGCTTTTCGAAATCTTTCTTTTCAGGTACAGATACAGGTATAGATTTTCAAAATCGGTGGCCTATTTTTTTTGTAGATGCAGATACAGATTCGCGAAATCGACTTTTCCCGTCCAAAGTTCTTCGTTTTACATATGCAAGCTAATGGGGAGGCACAAATACACAGACAAATCCTCTAAATCGAAGATTAAAGTGAGGCTTGTCCCTTAAGTAAATATTATTTATTTTACTTGCGAAAATAGTTCCAATACTTGTTATTCCAAAAAAATTGCAGGTCGGAATATAATTAAAATAATTCTTAGAGCGAAATGTATTTTGAATTCGCTTCGTTGCACTTTGCGTTTGCTTCCATCTTAATGATCAATGTTGCTTAACTGATTGATTAACGGATTGCTGGACGATTTCAATTTTTGATAATCGCATCTCAACAAGCGTTACTTGACTTGATACACTCATGCTCTCTCGATTTAAAAATTATCAAATTTTCTTGCTTTTGTATCTTAATAATGATTGTCCCATAGTGTATCTGACCCAACATATGGGTTCACGTTTTAGGTATACGTTTTAAGTAAGAGAATTTGAATTCTCAACTGTTTACTTCAATTTTTTTTTTTTCGTTTGCTTAATTTCCTCTAATCAAATATTTCTCGTCTTCCTTACGATCTTCGATATTAACCTAAATATAAATAAAAATATCTTTAAAAATAATTAAGCAAAAAAAAAAAAAAAAAAAAAAAAAAAGAGATTAAATATTT
>KK502691.1:236527-267205 GCA_000688735.1 Glossina austeni
TTTTCTTTAATTTTTCTTTTCTCGCTTTTATATCACAGATGATCACAGGCATAAACGACGAGGAACGTTTGCTTTACGTCTTACAATTTACACCTCTACGTACTTACGGACATATGTCGGTAGGTAGGTAGGTAGACAGGCTCGTCTATATATGTAAAAATCTTCCTTTATTTGCGTTTATACTGTAAATTACTATTTCGGTTAAGTTGTGTGTTGGTTAAAACTTGTGGGTGTCACTGGTGCTAAACGTGGCCATAAATTATAATTAGCTTTGTGTTTCTCTGTTTCTTTTCATTTTACCTTTGCTGTCCAGCAGTGATGCATGGTTTTTTAATCAATTGCTGCCATTATTTTAATGCGAAACTCTTTTCCATTTTTTTTTTTTTTTGCTTCTCTTCATTCTCTTCACGTTACGCTAGTATTTGTAATGTTATATAAAAACAATAATAATAATAATAATAAAAAAAAAAACTAAATAAATAAATAAATAAATAAATAAATAAATAAATAAATAAATAATAATAATAATAATAAAAAATAATAAATAATTGAAATTTCAATAAATATTTGCAGTATCTGCGTATTATATGAAATGTGTTCTGGTTTCTGTTGATTTTTCTGTGCGCGGCATTTCTTCAAAAGATATCTCAAGCAATGTTCACTGTCGTTGTGTTGTGACTTTTCAAAAAATTAAGCAAAAGTTTCTTTTGCGTTTTTTTTTTTTCATTTTGTTTATTTGTTTGTGTGCTTGTATTCATTGCTAACAAAAGCATTACAAAAAGTCTTTCAAGGTACCGTCTCCTCCTTTATGTGATACCATAATATAAGCATATATCTGTATGTATGTATGTATGTATGTGTGTGTATGTGTGTGTGTGTATGTGTGTGTGTGTTTGTGTGTATTCGTTTATGCCATTTATAATATCAATTTAAAATACTTGTCTATACATGTCTCGCAATAACTAAAAAAGCAAAATACACATATATATACATATATATATATATATATATATACATATGCAAACAGTATATGAACCGACATTTCAGTATTTTTATCTGTTAACTGCCTTTATGTAAGCACGTATGTTAGTACATTTGGCACGTAGTTAACTATTCTGCATGTCGCGTACATAGCTTGGTTGGTCGCAAACAGACGAACACACAAACACACACAGGTTAATTCAAGTTTGTGACAAGTCATGCGAAATTTGTTCTTGTTCTCTTGTCTTATTATTGATTATTTAAATTTTATTCATTTATAATCAATTCAATCGTATCATCTCTTCATGGGCTAAAGAAAGAAGGAAAACTTTTCTTAAAAAAAAAAAAAAAAAAAACAAGTATCCTTATCCTTATAGATTTCTTTACATATACAGTCTATCCATTCCGTGATAAGTGAATGAAGTTTCTCCGATACACTCAGTTATAAACATGGCTTTGATTATATACATAAATAAATAATTAAAATAATTTTAGCAACGCCTAAGTGTCTCATGTTAAGATCTTCTCTAGAGTGTCAAAGTGGCTTTTAAATCCATTTAAATCAATCAATAAATTCGTCCGTTTCGATTTCATGTTACATTAATAATATTCTCATCAATTTTTGATTTGATCAAAAAGTAATGACAATGATCACATTGTACACGAATTATTTTGTTGTGCGTTTGTGATCAGGATAATCATTAGCATACGGGATAATTCGCAAGCAATTTTATTTGGGGGAGGGAGAGGGAGGTAACGGAATGAGAAGGACATTTTCGAGGCTTTCTACGACGAGACTCGTCTCTGAGGAATATTTCGAAGAAGAACGTCTGTCTCTCTGGTGACGAGACTAATTCATCATAACCAAAAGTTCATATTAATGATATCATCACATACGTACACGAAGCTCGTGAAAATGTCAAAGACGATAGGATATGTAGGCGTTTCGGCATAACTATCAGACGCAACAGCGTAGGGAACGATCTAAAAAATTACTCTTAACTCTCTTGAACATAATCCAAATAAGAAAAATTTTTAAGCAAAACATAAGATTCTCCCTATGCTTGAGGCATACCCTTCTATCACTTTTCTCATTCATCAGAAATTGAAAAGACATTCGAGTAATGGCTAAGGTACACGGGAGATTATTGATCGATTTGAAACCGATACCCAGATAAAATTCTTACATCAGTGACTCTCAGTAACTATTAATCCTATCATATAGCTGAAGGTAAGAGACTTGCGACTTGCGACTTGCGACTTGCGACTTGCGACTTGCGACTTGCGACTTGCGTCTTGCGACTTGCGTCTTGCGACTTGCGATTTGCGATTTGCGACTTGCGAGACAAAGTCTTTTCGAAGCGGATTCGAATCTTACTGCGGTCGATCATACATTGTAAGCAACTATTGACCTAATAGTTACTTAGATCTATGTTCACTTTTAGTATTTTAAGCCTAAGGTATTGTTTATTGCTCACTTTTGATTGATATTCTTTTTTCTAATGCCATACTCTAAGCCAAACACCTAAGTGCACTTATTATTATAGCAATTCAAAGTGAAGTGAACTATGTTGATCAATGATCAACATATCTCTATATAATTGCGTAGTTTAAGAGTAAATGGCTGAAATGTATATTGTAATGAATTAATAACGAGCTCTAATCACGCCATATATTTTGATAACGAATCATACCGCGACATGTCTCGTAATCATAGGAATAATTAAAATGTTACTGTTTTTGTTTATAGATAGAGAATCATATGTAAACATAAACTATTATATATAGGGAGCGTAAGTTTTTATACCCATCACCAAAGGATGAGGCATATATTCATTTTGTCAAAACGTTTGCAACACACAAAGAAAGGATGCATCAGAGACCGCAAAAAATATATATATGTATTTTTGATCAGTATCAAATTCTAAATTGATTTAAACATGTCTGTCCATCTGTCCGTCTGTCTGTTATAAACATATTTCTCGCCGCAAAAAAAGAAAGCTATCGATTTCAAATTTTAGCAAAAATATTGGAATTTCTTACACGCACGTTGGCATTCGCAATGCGCCAAATCGATTAAAGGACATGCCCACAGTACCACGTAATCTGAGAATACTGCTGTTGTAAAAAATTGCCTTTTTGATTATTACTCCTAAACTAAAGCAAATAAAAGCACAACAATTTTAACGTATAGTAAGTAGTCTACGGGCGTTGCTATAGATAGCATTTGTAGAAACATGGAAAAAATTGACCACATCCAGGGTATTAAAGTTTAATTTTCCTTTCAATACCTTTACAACGAGAAGGAATAAGCTCGAAAAAACCCCTTAAAATGTATTCATACTTGGGCAGTTTAAAACTTCGAATTCCCTTAAGAATATCCGTCTGTTCATCTGTCCACCTGTCTGTGTAGTGTCTGTGGTGAACATTCTCACGTACGCAACAATCAAGATATTGTCTATAACTTTGCAAAAGAAATTGTAAATGACCTAAACTTTTTAAAGGACACGCCTACAATGCCCACGATGATCCATAAGATAAAAGCTTTTATTTTGAAAATAAGAAAAATCAACTGCCGCGCCCATTCGAAATTGTAGAGCATGAAAATTTAGTTCTTTTACTTCTTTTTTTGTCTTCTTACGATAACGGTGATGCGTACAAAAGATTCGGTCACGACCGAATATAATTTTCTTAATTGTTTCATTTCGAATTATTGAAAAGGATACAAAAAAAAACTGCATATAAAAGATGAGAAAAAATTTATTTGTTGATGATCATCTGGCTGCAACTCAATTTCCATGCTAATGGACGTATGGTCGAATGCTTCATTTATGTCCGCAATAACGCACTTATTCAAGTATTTGAATGTTACGGCGCCGTATAATATGAGATCCTGCCACGTCCAGAAACAAATAGTAAAAGCTTGCATCTTGCTTGTAATTTCAATTTCGAAAGTTTCGAAAGTTCGAATAGATATCGATTCAAACGACTTTCCGTGCTATTATTGCACACACATCGATTAAATTATGTAAGACAATAAGCGGCGAACTATTAGTTTTACGTCTTACCGAAAATGAATGCGCCATCTGATCCAAAGCGTCGCCATCTCCTTTCCTTTTTGTTATAAAATATGTTGATATGTTTTATACCGCAGACCAAATGCGGTGCAAGAATGTGTTATGTTTGTCTGAATGTATGGAACACTTGAGAAGAACTTGTGATAAGCCCGCTTTTCATTATACCGATTGATTCAGAATCACTTTTTGAATCAATTTAGGCTAATCTGTCCGTCTGTCGGTCTTGTTCTCTTGTGTTCAGGCCGCAAATTTGGGAGATATTTTGATCATATTTAATATATTGAATACACTTTGGATCGGCTCACTTTTTCGATCGCTTACCATCAAAGGCTTTATTTCGAAAAGTCATTATATGAATAACTGTAGGGTGGTAGGTAAGATATTTAACTGTGAACCATGGCCCAGTCTAGTGTTTTTTGCTTGTCTTAAATTTCTTTCTATTATTCACATCAATTGCGAGTGCATCGCGGTGTAGGGTTTACAGTAAGAGGAAAGCTTTATTTTTTATATTATTTTTATTTTTTTTTTCTAGCCGCATACTACACATACTAACGTAATATTTTCTCTGAAGCAAAATATGCTGCCTTTCATTTCTCGTTGCCTTTGCAATTGAAATGCGACCCTGCTGTTCTCGTCAGCCTCATTTTCAATAATCTTTGGGCCAACTCATAACTTGTAAAAGAGTTATCAACGAGAGATACGAGATGTGTTCGAAAAAGAAGATGACTTTTTATTTTCTTACTTATCAATGTCTACTTAGTCGCCTTCAAACTAATTCCTCGCAGATATAGTACACATGTTTCATCGCATTTTCCAATTCTCGGAACACTTTTGATAGGCGCTTTTTCCTAAGGCTTTGCTACTCTTTTGTAGCGATTCGATCTCTACCTCTTTAATCGTAGCAAAAATCCGTTTTTTTCTCTTCGGGTCTCTTCGGTTTTGGGAAAAAGCAAAAATTGCCGGAGCCCAAGTCTACTGAATACGCAGGCAAAGGCATAATTACAGTGGTGTTCTTGTTCAGAAAATTACGCATAAGCAATGACGTGTGAGTTAGTGCATTATCGTAATGCAATGCCCATAATGTTTGATGCCTAAAACATCGGCAACAATTGGATGGCGTGAGCCAACCGAGACGCCAACATCATCAGCAACTGCTCTAGCTGCTAGCGATTCGACGATTCTCCATAACAGTCTTCTTCACTGTCTCAACATTTTCATCGATTGTTGACGTACTGGGGCATCTGGAGCCCCAGCCTTTATATATGTACGGGATATGTGTACCAATATGACAAAAAAAAATTACTTTCTAATGCACGAAAATCCCACAAAATTTGAAAAGTCCGTTTTTTTTCAATGGGCCTCGTATCGCGGTCACTGATATGCACAGTTCTTCAACGCATCTATTTCCTCAAATTCTCTCTAAGATATGGGATTCCTTTCAATGAATGACTTATTGCTCTTGTCGGCTGAGGTGATAAACTATGCTGTTGGGGGAGCATAGATGTACCGAAACTCTTACCTCCTCGTGCTGATCCCTGGAAACGGTCTCGACCGTCGAAGAAGTGTTTAAGGCTTGAACTATCTATACCTTGGCACCAAGTTTTCTGAAAAGATAGCTTAAGGGTTCACTGGAAGAAACACTCTTTTCTCATAAGCTATTACTACGGAGGAAATTCTAACCATAACCACCTATTAACAGGTTATGTAAAAATACGTTGATATAGTAAAAGTTGAGAGCATGGTAACGCCCGCCATGTCAGATGTAACGCCCGATGCTAGTATATCTTGAAGAAGGGTAGTCCGGCTCTAGCTAGTCGGGATTGTATGGCTCATCCGAAGACAAGAGTGACTATGTTGCGTAAAGTAAGGCTAAAGGCTTTATAGTCGAACTTTAAACTCCACGGGGGTCAGGACCCACTCCCCCTGTGTCACGTGTGCCTACGGATAGAGGTGACAACATTGATTTACTGCAGATTGGTGCTTGCCAGGGAAGCTTGCATACTAACATACATATGGAAGCCGCGGTGGAAACAGCAGTTAACAAATGTGTGAGTCCTGACTGCTTGGTTACGGCCCATGGTTAGTATCATTCCAAACGCGAATAATTAGAGGCCTCAACATACACACTCAACACAGTGGGTTTATTAAGCCATACACAATAAACTTATCTGGATTCTCTAGTGTAATTTAGGCCCCAAGCCTATAGAGATTGTCGAACTAACAGCCTATAGAGAGGTCTAACTCTCGGTTACGCTAAATTAAGCCGTGTGTCATGGAGCACCGTGTGGTTAGACCGACATGGTAGGGTACCCACGTAAAACCTCTCAGACATCTGCTCTCGTCGAATATTCAAAAAATTGTATGAACTGAAAAAATTCAATTTTTCCGTAATAAGGAACTAACTGTTCATCATCAATCGTCAACGTTGATCCAGGGATGTAATGCCTCAATTAATTGTTGTCGATATTGTTTGCAAATATCACAAAATGGAGCACACTTATCACGTTTTCGGCGGGCTGTCGTCGAATCTTAAATGTGTATGTCCTCTTGTGCATGTACAGTGACAAATACTATAATAATTCTCATATGATTAGACACACAGGTATGAGTCGTATAAAGTCAACGTAACGTAATAATGTGCTGTGTGTCTGTGAGTCACATCGTGATATAATAATGCACACTTTGCGAAAAGAATTAATTTTGATATCAAGACTAACTCCAAGCAAACTTTTTTACTAATTGTTATTAATTGTAAGGCAGCAAAGAAAAAAAAAAAAAAAACAATTTTTTTTTTTGGAAATGCAGTGCGAAATAGTCAAGAAATTTAAGTTCAAAGTTCAAATGTGATTCAAAAGCACAACGTGATCTAATTGGGGTTAGCTACGTTGACAAAGGTGGAGGAAAATTGATTTCAAGGACATGAAATTACTAGTTGCGCAAGACAATCAAAAATTCTCATTAATTTTTGATCAAATTACTCAATATATATATTTATGCCTTAATTCTAATACTAATGCAAGGCCAGCAAAATCAACTTTTGCTCACTCAATAATTGAGTGTAACATGATCGCGATCACATAAAATGCTGGATTCGCTTCTTAGAAGAGTCAAAAATATTTTTATTTTTTTTTTTATTTAGACTTATAATCGCATAACACGTCTTCAAGTAGAGAAAGTCACTAGAATCATACTTTCTTTAAGTAGACAATAGATCCAATAGTATCTGCCTGTCATACGGCCATACGGCAGACATTATATAGGCAATATATATATATATTCCATCATTGTAGATAATGAGAAAAATCAAGTCTTTTTCGTTTGAGGTAAACAATATGTAGAAAATAAATAAATAAAAGAAAAAATATTCTCTTGATGTAGACAATAAGATCTTATTGTCGACAATACGTAGGATAATCGTTTTTTAATGGAAATAATTGGTTACAATTACTGATTTCATAAAGTGAATTTACATTAGCAGTGTGATAATTAATAGCTTAAGGTAAACAATAAATAATAAAAATTGTAATTGGAATTCGCCTGGCGAGTGGCTCATTAATGAGAATAATGTTCGCTCATGCGAATTTAAATAATTCTAAGGAAACGACCCAAACGACTTTACTGTGCATGAGAAAATATGCAGAAAGAAGTCGAATTCATCTGAGTAGTCGAGTAAATAGGAATCGCGACTACCAAGTCTGTGTTCGCGGATTCAAGTCTTAACGTAGTAGTGCTATAGTGAGCGCTCAGTCGGTAAAATGCTCCTTCCCTTGCCTCGCTTCTTTCCTACCGTCACCATATTACGCCATCAATTGAGCGATTGGTTTAAAAAAAAAAAAAAAAAAAAAAAAAAAAAAACGAACCACTTCGCTTCTCCCCCTATCATTGATCTTTTCGGCTGAACGATACAACATTTACATTAAGTCGATATCTAGTAACAATTAAAAATTCTCCTGTGATTTCCATTTATATCCTATGGTGAGCGATTATTGGTAACAGTTTGCCAAGACTACACTTTCGTACACTTTTTTAGTTCAACTTTTAAGACTTAAAAATTCCAGCAAAAGCAGCCGATAGAAAAAACTATAAACGATATATTTATGATCAGCAATTATTTAGGAAAGACGGGACATACCGTCACCATGTCATATAATGAATCGAAAAAGGCAAGCAACACGACGTACAAACTTAAATCCATTATCGATTGTGACATATTAGTGTCAATAAGCGAAAGTTTTTTTTTGAAACAGTCGAAGCTTCAAATTAATAGATCGTCGGCTATGCACACCTTGTTTGGCACTTTATTATGTCGTTTTTATTTTTATCGTGTATAAAGTAAGCAACAAACTGCATAAAAATGAAGAATTTTAACGGCGAGAAAATCGACTGATGATTCGAAATTTATGTTTTTTCAATGTTTAATAACATACAAGACGAGTGATTATTTTACAAAAAAAATCCTCATTTATTTTTAAAATACATCGAAGGAAGATTGTATTCAGAAAACTATATAACACAAACAAATGCGAAGCGTAACATATAATTTGGTTTAATGTAATATTGCTACTGTGCCGCAGTTAAGAAATTAATGAGTTGCAGATGCTTTTCATCTCTGACTGTTTGCGCTATACTTCTTTTAGATATACAATCGTACGTAATCGTACGGCTATAACTGATGTTTTATGGTATACGGTAGCCGAGCGCGTATATATATATATATATATATATATGTAGATGAGATGCGTATATATATATATATATATATATATTGAAATCGCTAGCATTTCGCTTAATATTGAAAAACTACTGAGTCCTGTACAACACATTTTGAATGTCAATCTTGGTTTGGAACTGGCTTCTGTTTTTTTTTACTTTTTATTATTTATGATCTTGGACAAGTTTTGTTGTATTTTTTTTTTTTTTTTTTTTTTTTTGCCCAACCATTTATTTGTCTACAAGTTCCTTTCCTTACATACGGGTGCACTTGTTGTTGTGAATATTTATGTGCAATAATTAATGTATTCTTTATGATTTCTCTGATTAAGAAACTTCAACACACACGTCCACTTAAAATAAATAATTTTTTTGCTTTTTATTTTTTTTTTAAATTTTTTTTTTTTGTTTTTTTTTTCACATTTTATTCCTATTTATTATAATTATATTTGTGAATATAACCAAAGTTTTATGGTTCTCACCACATAAAAAAAAAAAAAGCAGAGGATGCACTTAATTAAATCAATGGAAAAGAAATATTTTCAATAAGTAAAGAAATTGCATGCGTTTTGTCGCGATTTGAGAATGCCTATCTATATCTAAGGCATCTAATGCATATAGCAAATGCCAAATTCAAATGACCTTGACATAGGCTTTCAATAAATTATTGCATTGATATATATATATATATATATATATATATGTGTGTGTGTGTGTGTTTGTGTGTGGGTGTGCTTGTGTGTGGGTGTGTGGGTGTGTGGGTGTGTGTGTCCTTTACGAGATTTCCGCTTTACAAGTCAATCTTGACAACAGTTCAATAGCAGACAGATAGACAAGGCGACACATGTTTGAAGCAATGGCATTTTTCAAATGTTACAAATAGTATAACAAACTTAGTCTATCCTCATCTTTCGGTGATGAATATATGAAAAAAAAAAAAAAACTATATTACACTGCATAATAAATAAACCAGAAGCACATAATAGTGATATAATTAAAAAAAAAAAAAAACGAAAAACATGCTACAATATCAACAACAATAACAACAGGATGCTATGCCAAGTGATTCCATCACATAAATTACCGGCTGGATATTTTATTAAAATGATATGGAAGAGCTAGAGACTCTAGTGATGATTCCTTTTAATTACTTCTATGAATGTTGTTTTTGCTGTTATTGTAGTTATTGTGATTTTATGAGCCAACAACGCCCAATTGCCGTGACTGTTAATAGCCTGTCCGAGATTACTATACAAAATATTTTTTGTTTTTCTTTTTTTCCTTTTTGTTGGATTTTTTTTTGTATTTTCAAGTTTTTCCCCCACTAAACACATTAACCAGATGTCTGTAGAAGGGAGTCATTTGTCAGAAGATTGATTCATAATCAAATGTGCATATCTGACTACTGAGTGGCCACTTCAAGCGGCAAGTCTTGGCATGATCTCATTTTAAACCCGTTCAAAAGTGTAGATGCAATAGCACTTTTCTACGCACTTCAACAATAACAACAGTAACAGCAACAGCAGCATAAGCAACAACAGCACGCATAGTAGCACTTGACTTCATTTCATTCATGTCTACAGCTTCTTCTTTTTTATTTTTAATTTTATTTTTATTTTATTTTTTTTTTTTTCCTGCATTTTGTTTATTTATTTCTCCCTATTTTTCCTCCTTTTGTGGGTCCCCCTCTAATTAAATGTGCAAATTATTAGTTGATAGTTCCGCCAGGTGCGAGCTATTATAATATTTGTCTTTGTTGAGCTGAAGTTAAGTGTATCCGATTCATTCATATATATCATATATAAGTGTATATGTGGCCCGCTGTACAGTAGTTGTCCTACTGGAATTTCACACAGATTTCTTTATAAGCAAAACCAACATAACCAAAAAAAAAAAAAAAATATAAATATATATATATATATATATATATATATATATATATAATAAAAACAAGTCATCATTTAAGCTTTTATTACAAGTTTTAAGTCATATCATTATTTATCCCGTTTTTTTTTTTTTTTTTTTAATTTCTTTCACTTTGTTCGAAAGACTGTGCATTATAGTAATTATCATGTATCTAGTTTCCCATTCCCATTCAATATCAATAACGTTTGCACAGATGACTTCAGTTCTGCGTTCATCTTAACCAGTATTATTGAATCACGTTTAGGCATTTGCTGCAAATATATGTGTTGTTGTGCGTGCATCTCATCATATTCATTAAGCAAAAGCGCATTTATATTACTTTCGCTATTCTGCTTGCAACATTGAAAATAATATTTAGAAATTGATTACGGCACGTCGACGACATATATGTATATTTTAATATTATTATCATATCATCGACTATTTGCTTAGAAAAGAAATTAATTCCAACAAGTGACGCAATATGAGTCTACTTCACTATTACTTTCTCTATTAACATTTCTTATTGTTATTCTTTCATGTCGAGAAGTCACAAGTTGACAAACGATCAGAGGCTTTCGTTATCAATCAAACCATCTGTTATATAAGAAAAACCGGTAAGAATTTGTTTATACAATTTATACAATAATTGTTAGCAAAAATTCTTTAATCACAAACATCCACTTTTATGCCCGTACGCTTTATTTTTGGACAATGGTCAAGCAAGTTTGACTATCACATCGGACACTAACGTAAAATAGACGCACTTGCAAGTCAGGTCGGCAGTTACCTATTGTTCATTAAAAACGAAAAGAATTTCTACTCACAAAAACCCGATGCATAAGAATTGCAAGATATTTTCCTAACTGGGCGCATGCCCCAGTTGGTTACCCAATTAGAACCACCTTTTAGATAATTTCTGCAAATTATTCCCCATACCATAAAGTGCCAGAATCTAAATTGACATTTCTTTCTGTTATAGGTAATGAAATGTTAGGTTTCGCCCGCAATGTCCAAAACTTATCTGCGATCATAAGATATACGTCAAGTTTCATGCTAGGTGTGCATGATGCGAGCACCCTTCCAACATATGACACAGGGTGGATAACGAAAAGGACTGATGACTGATGATTTGGACATTCGTAAACCGGCTCAGAATCTTAAGCATCCGACATTAAAAAGTACGAAGACAACCGAAGACAACATTTTTAGACATCTTATGTTTTCTACTTCCTTCAGGTTTGCGAAGCTAAGCATAGCATACATACACCCACACGATTTAATATCAATATCAATATTTGTAGCGCAAGATTATGAACCGATCGAAAATTGATATGAAAAGACAAGAACAAAATTTTAATTTTCAAAGAAAACTTTTCCAATTTTATTTATTTATTTTTTTTTTTTTTTTGATTGTTGGATGAAGGTGGACGAAGCCAATAGAATTGTGGCTTATATGCTTCCAATTTGATTATAATTAAAATTTTAAAAATATTTGATTGTCAAGTCGGCTTTCACTTTTGAAAAAAAAAAAAAAAAATACTTTATACAAATCGTTTCCTAACACATACTGCATGTATATATATATGTTATGTAAAATATTTGTATTAATTTTTTTCACCTCAATTGACCATTTTTCATAATACCGAATGTAGGTATGTATGTATCGTATAGAGAATACATTTTCGTTGTGCTAATGTGAATTTTTAAAAGACCTTTTGCACTATCGAAATTCTTTTGAAATGTTTTACTAGATTGTGTTTAACACGTTTCTAAGATATGTAATTAAAACAACGACAAACCTGTAGCATATTATAGTACATTAAGGCATGTATGCAATGCCGTGCATTGCCATGCCATACCATACCATACCATACCATACCATACCATGCCATGCCATGCCATGCCATGCCATGCTATGCTATGCTACATTTTAACATATTGCACCTAATTTAAAAACCAAACGTATGTAACATAATACATTACATTATACATATATTCAAATGTAAAAATACATGAATAATTGTTGTTTTGTTAGCACAAAAAAAAACAAAAACTTTACATTAAACATTAAATGAAAACAGCCTTTAGTGATCTTTCGATGTCAATGCATATCAGGTGTTATTATTAATTTGAAAACAAACATTTTAACATAAATATGTATTACACCTTGAAAAAGAAACTTATGCTGAATACACACACACACACATATATATATATATATATATATATACCAATTTACTAAGAATTTACTAAGGAAGCTTTTACTCGTTTTCATAATAATTTCGGTATGTATGTCTTTTATCAAATAACGAGACCTTTTGACCTTGAGCTTGATGCGAGGGATTAATCGTAAATCAACGATTGGTATAATAAATTTTTGCAATTTCAAATCGGAAATAACTATTAGACGCCACGAGTTGCTCATGCACAACACACATACATACATACGAAAATCGTATCACATTTGATGATTTGAGTTTAAGTATACAGTGGCGGCGTCAACGTGCTATGCGACGAGCATACCAAGATTTAACTGCGTGCAGACGCTATAATAGCAACAAAGTCGCGCACTTTCCTCCTGAATACAAATTTCGCCCGACAGCATCTCGCTTGACTTTATTCACTACAACAGCACAAGCGGTAGTCGCGCCTAGAAATTCGCGCGGTACCCAAATAAAAAATCGGCTAAGTTAGTGAACGGCTGCAGTAAGGAGAAGCACGTAGAGAAGACCTTAAGGACTAACGAATGCAAAAAAGCTCATGATGGTTATACGCCTGAGGGAAACAAGGTATACGCTCCGCGCAGCTGACCGGCCACATTCTCAATATAATAACAGCTGTTAAAGAAGATGAGTCTCCCATCAAAGAATAAAGCACATTAGGCTCAATGGAAAAGCCTTATTTTCGAAAATGCATGTCTACAGCGGATATGGTATAGCAAGAACGGTTCACCGGGAAGTTGTCGGTGGCCTCAATCGCAAAAAAACACATTTAAGTCAAGTTCAGAAAACTATGAAATGTGAAAATGTGAAGCTATATCAAGCTATATCAAGCAAAAAATGCAAGTTCACCGTCTACGATGATTTACCAGACCAAGAATAGTATCACGCATCCGCAGAAATCAGAGAAGCTTAAGATAATTTACAAAGTGGGATAAATTCTTAGATTTAGTTGTTATTTTGACTCAATTAAAACGGCGCGAGCACACTGACCGGTAAAATAAAAAATAGCTTTTTCATAAATCTCTGTAAAGGAATATTTAACTACTTTTTTTTCAACCCTGATTTGACAACCCTGTTAAACAGATTAAATGGAGAATGCCGGAAATCAGTAGCAGCGTGAATTGATAGCTATGAGGAACCGAGTAAATTAAAAGAAGCGAGAAATAAGCTGGAAGGTCATGAATGGGCAGAACAATTCGCAAATAACAATTTAATGACCGGAAATGATTGGAGAGCGAGCTCAGGATGCTCTGTTCAATTTATTATATCGTGTAGTGAGTGATAGGTTATCTAAGTTGGAAGAACTGTACGAAGTTCTCTTGAGAATAACTGACAGAGTCTCTCGAATCCAGAAACACAGGAAACGCGAAGCTATAGTTAAGGTAGCACCTACAAGCAGAGTTGTAGCTTTTAAAAATAATCTTGCCTAGGACGAAAGAGATTAAGTGAAGCACAGTGTTACGAAAATCCCAAGTTTGATGATTTGATTCGATTTTCCAAGATATCAAATTCTAAATAAAATAGAGGAAAGGGAGGCCTAACCTGCTACACACACAACAGAACTGGCGACTGGCGACTAGCGAAAAGATTAACAGCTAACATGTAGCGGGAAAAGGAATTTAAAAAAAAATGTTGCGGTGACATTTGGCACGGATAAGTTGCTTGTAAAAATATACATAAGCAGAATATATATGTACACGTATATAAGCGGAATATATGCGTAAGGCAAATCTAACTAATCAAGAAAGTTAAATCGCAATATTCAAACGGACAAGACCGAAAGAATCGTTGTAAATATAACTTGTTGTAAATAGATGGTAAATAGATCTTCCAAGTATCGTAAACAAAACTTGCACTTTGTTGGAAGGAGAATGAAAATAAAAAAAACAAGTAAAAACACTCTAATTGATTATGACCCACCCTGCACCATCCTGCAGATATCAATGCATTATATCAGAAGCGGTCGGAAAAGTCATCCCATCCGAACCATTTGTCCCTTGGACCAAAACACGTCCGTGCACTAAATATCAAAAAATACATCTCAAAAATTGCAGCCTCTACGTTGAAGAAAAGAAAATCAGTCACACAAGCGGAAAAATAAGCTGTGATCTCAGTACAGAAAGTGATTCCGAATCGATTAATGTAGTAAAAGGTGAATCTATTTCAAGTCCCATCATATGTACACTTCAAGTCTCTATTGTCACAATTCCAATTCCGAATACTGATAGCCAGATAGAAAAATATGGTTAATACACTTGAAAGACTCATCCTCGTTCTTATAGGATCTATATGTTTGTCGTAAAGAGTGCATAAATTTCTTATTTGACATCAAACTATAACCCATTTAGTGGGCCCGTGTCTTGGAAATGCCAGTATCGCTTTGAGCACGTCTTCGAGCTACAAGCTAATACTCTTGCTCAGTAACAGTAAGATAATGCGTCCAAGTCCAATACAGAAATCTATCGAATCTTTTGTTTTCTAAATATTTCATATTTTCCATATGCGATAAAACTCTACTACCTGCTGGGGGTAATATAAAAGCTTGTATTAGTTGGTATGATACAGGACAGAAAACGCTAAGCATTTAAATGTACACGCTGCTCGGGTGGATGCTATCAATTATGATTTTCTCAACAAGCAATTGAACCGCACTAAAAATTGGCCAGCCTTAATTAACTCTTATGGACTGTTCTTCTTTCGTGGGATAAACAGGTTGGTAGTTTTAGCGGCATTTTATGAAATTAACTCAAATACGCCAGGAGTGGAAGGCTTCTTTATATTATATATTATTAAACGCGTTCTCAGTAAGTCTTCTGAGTTCCCCTCAGATTGGAAATGTGCTGGTATTATTCGTGTCCGAGAAAGAGGCAAGTCACTTGATTCCTTGAATCTCAGGCCGATTTCAAATTTGCCTATTCTCTCGAAGGTCTCTGAATTAGAGAGCAAATTATGAACCATCTCGACAATAACTCCTTACTCTCCGAGTCTCAGCATAGTTTTCTTCGTTACTGACTGACTATTACGGATTCAATGCGACGTAGTGTAAGCAATAAGCACATCTTGGTGTTATTGTCACTGGATCTAACTAAGATGCCTTTAATCCATAAACTCGTGCAATACTTTAACTTTTCGAAGTCAGTTGCTGCTCTGATAGAGTCCTATCTTTAGCATCGTTTACAATTTATACCTACGGATACGCAGTAGTATGCTGCTGCTCTCATAGAGTCCGATCTTTAGCATCGTTTACAATTTACACCTACGGATACTATCAAGTTTGAGTCGTTAAACGTACGCAGTAGTCTGCCTCAGGGTTCGATTATTGGCCCTTTGCTCTTCACCATGTATGTGAATGCTTTCTTTAATCCTTGTTTAACCTAGTTTCGTGTATGCCCTATGCATTTGCCTATGATTTGCAGATTTCATTTAGGGAAGTGTTGATAATTTGGAAGGATATCGAGCTAACATTGACTACCATTTGGACCGCATTTCCCCTTGGGTGGCTGCGAATAAAATTGAGGTGAATTGGGCTAAAACAATTGGGGTAACGTGTTGACTCCCGAATGCACATTTGAATCTTGCTTTGCCAGCTTGCAATACGTGGCGGTGGTTGCCGATAATAAGTTATACCTTGATGCCCACGTTAATTCCCTGTCCCCTCGACTCAATTTCGTGTTTACAAAATTTTATTCTTTGAATGTCTATATGATATGATTCAAATCAAAATTAGAGTCGTCAATTATGTATTAGGTGGACCATTATGTAATCATAGAGAGTGAGAGATGTATTCTACTTGAAGCGGTCCGGCCACGTGGTGATATATTTTACATTTTCTAGATTATTCGTTCGTTAATTTCATTAAAGTTAGACTTCTCTCGAATTTTGACAACGTTATCCTACGGCGGTAATCGATTGAGCATTTTGTATTATTGTACCACATTATTGCGCCTATGATAGACATTGCAATCTATTATCTTATTGTAGGCCTCAATGACTTCGAGGTTACATAAGTGTCGACTCTTTAACAAATAAAGTTTACAATTTCAAAATTATACAAATACTGCTCAATTTTGGATAGCAATTGAATCGAAACAAAATCAATATTTTCTTCGTCTTCTTCTTCTTTTTGTTTTTTGTTTTTCTTATTTCTTAACAAATTCTTGAGTTAATAAGTTATGTAGAGCAATATGAATAGAAAGTGATCTACGGCGATACAATAGACATAAAGACAATGGATTTGGTATCGTTGTATTCACATTGACGCCTATCTCACATACGTAAAAATAGATGGTAAGTTTACCTTGATTTGGCTGCGTCTGTGCTAAAGAGAAATACATGTCCCCCATGTTTAGTATTTAAAGTACATTTAGAACGTCATTTTTACTTTGTTTTTTTATTTTTTTCTTTAGCTCTTGGGATTACATTCTAATAACGTGCGCGTTAACAACAACTTTACATACAACATATTGCTACATTATGCCATCACTTGCACATTTATCACATTTCAATTTTAAAGGTAGATGCAATTTTCGGCCATTGAAGGTTACACGCATTTCTTTGTCAATCGCTTCTTGCAAAAGTTTCAGGACTGCATGCCACAGACAATCTGCCCGCTCCGTAGACGTACTACGACCATTAAGTAACCGTATCATATACAGCAAAGAACTATAAAGTTTATCCAGTTCATTACATATTATAAGCTCGCGGGCATCATGACAGATTAGCTCAATATCGTAATTTTCTGGCTTTTCAGTACTTTCGATCCAAGCTAGAAGTAATTGTTGGCAATTATCCTGGTGGAAGATATTTCTTCGTGGAATAATTTCTTTTGAGCACTCTACAAGATTTTGATTAGTTGGAAGTGATGGAACGGATGCTATCATCTGTTCTTCAATTTCGGCTCTTAAATCCATTGGTAAAGCATCCAAAAATGTATTATCAATTTCACAATTTTCAACTCCCTCCTTAACTTGTTTTAATGGGGTATCTGTTATTCGTTCCTGTTTTAGGCGTTTTGCTTCAGCTGCCTTTGAAGTTGACGGCTGCAGATCACTTTCATTGAAATCATATAAATCTGCACTTGAAGAGCGCTTTTCCGTTAGAGGACGGTAACCTCGTTCTTTCAGAATTTCGTTTTTTATATCTAAAGGTAAAGCATTAAATACTTCGGGATCTACATCGTTCGGTATGATTTGCTTATCAGCCCGTCGCGTCTTGTTGGCGTTGTTTTTCAACATATTAATAACATCAGGCATACGATTTCTATCTTTTATTTCTGTGGTACGTGCCTTCTTAATGCCCTTTTTTTCCGGACTCGTTTTTGGTCGCTTTTCTGCAATGGGAAAGATTACATTTTCTTTTCCAATTGTTTTAAAAGATTCATATTTTTCCTTTTCTTGTCCCTTTCCAACCGTAACAGTGAGCTCTTTTTGTTTTTCTTTAACTTTAGAAAACATTTGCTTGATTACATTCTCTTTAGGTCCATCAATAAATTCGTTTGGTACGTCTAATTTTGTGAGTTGTATACCAATACCTCTCATTTCAGCTGGGGGTAAATTTAAGGATTTCATGGTTGTTAATGTAGTCCGGGTTATTATTTCTAAATCGTCGGTATATGCTGAGAGGTGCACCGATTTTGTGATATGATCACAGACACCATGACCCATAAATTTGGAAGTTTCTTTTGGAGCATCTTTCGCTCGTATCATTAGCTTTAGCGTTAAACATTTGGTTTTACGCTTAATGTCCTTTAAACGTTTTGTAACTTCTTCCGACAATTGCTTAAGAAATATTTCTAATTCTGCATATTTCTTGAAACGTATACCGTAGTTAACCTCTGCCGATATAGATTTGCGTATTTGCTCAAACGCCAGTGGTCTCGGATCAATACCACGACAAAATTGATATAATGTTTCACCCAACTTTTTGCCAACCAGCTCTTTTAAACGGGATAAAGAGCATTTTTGCAAATCGCCACAATTCGTTAGTTCAGCCTCCTTTAATGTATAAGCTGTACTGCTGCCTACGCCAGGTAACTCTTCTATCGATATATTGGACATATAAGCCCATAAGTTATCACTTTCTAAGTAATACTGACCATCGGGCTTGGCTTTCTTCGTAGCCATTCTAGCCTGTAATCTGTACATAAAAAAATTAACACGAAATTGGTTTTTTACAATCTTGGAACTTACTTATTAGCACCCACCCCTGCCGAACAAGGGCAGCCAGTTTTCTCTTTTACCTCTTCGCGTACAGCTTTTACGAAATCCATAACAGGAATCTGAAGGAATTTTAGCACTTCGGTTAAATCAACAAACATTTCATCACAGCTGACTGCCTCTATATCTAAGGTATACTGGGCAATAGTATTGTACAAAGTGAAAGCCACTTCACGGTAACCTTCAAAATCGTACGGTATAGTTTTTAATTCCGGGCACAGTATCAGAGCCTGACCCGCAAACATGCCATTGTATATTCCTTTGGCTCGAGCCTCATAAGAAGCTGAGGCTATTTCTGATAAAGACAATTTACTTTGGAAACCGCCACGCACTTTATCCGACAGAGTGTTACTGTGTAGCTGCTGTTTAAAGCGCTTTTCAAACAGTTCCATTTCGGCTTGTCGATCAGCTTGAGAATTTACTGAGATTTCGGAAGCTGAAGAGCCGCCTACGTTGACAAGCAAACCAAATTAATTTAAAAATTTTTAATTTTTTTTTTTAAATAGCAAACCTTTTGAGTGTGTTACTGCCACTGGATAACCCCTAAGATGCGGATGTTTACGCAAACCCACAGATACAAAAAAACAATCCATATCAATATGCATAATGCAAGTTTTGCCAGGAGCCTGGCGTCGTGTTCGATAGGTTTCAGCGAACTTTTCTTTAAGCTGCTGTCTGGCAGGCAAACCATTACCATTATGTTGTTGCCTTAATTCGCTAATATATTGTTTGAAACCTGCTCCTAATGTGGCAATGTGATGCAAGCGCGAGTTGTTGAAAAATTCGTTAAGAAATTTTGGATCAACTGCTGTAAGTGCTGTATTAGATGTAATAGCAGTTTTGCAATCAGCTGAACTAGCATTTAACTCCACTAGACGCTGATTAATATTCGTCAATTGCTTTTGAATTTCTTTAGGATCTGACTCTGTAGCCGATGATTGCTTTAAAACATCAGTGTTTTGCTTTAAACTAAATTGTGTACTAGGTTGCGAAGTCTTTTGATTAGTGTACAACAAATAGCGGGCCTAATCAAGTATACGTTGTTCTTTAACGCAATCTACTACCCATTTCGGGCTTATAATTTTACTAGTATTCAAGTTGCGTACTTTAACGTCTGGTAAATTTTCAGCTATTATAAAACTAGTATGTGAACGTTCATAATGATGAAATACACCACCATGTATCATCATAATACGTTTCAATTCATCGGCTGAAGGATTTGTTAAACCATTGACAAAAATAGAAATGCCCGCGAAGAGATCAGTTTTTTTAAAAGGATTGCTGGCATTACTAAATTGTTCCTCCAATTTAGTAATTTTTGCCTCCATATATCCACCCTGTAATAAACAAAAAAAAAAAAAAAGCACCATTAGACTACGTTAAGGAAGAGGCCATTCAATTTTTAATATTATCCAGCTACTCACCCATTCGTCAAATCCATTATTCATAATAAAAATTTGTGGATTTATATGAACGTATAAGTGTTAAGCTAAATTTGTAATACCGAATTCAGAACAATGCAAAGAGCCTTGCGACTAAATCACTGAAAGATTTACAAAAATATCGTTTATTTATTGTACGTGATATTAATCTTTCTAAATTTACAAACCAATTAGTTTGATACAATTTTCTACGACTTTATCCAAACTTTTCCTTTTCTTCCCTTGAATGCAGTAAAAAAAAAAGCAATAACGAATAAAAGCAAGCGAAGCTGCCATATTCATTATATTTATAAATTTCGAAAAAAATATATCTCCTAGTTGGTAATGCTCCTTCTCGAATATTTTGCGGCATGAAATAAAGTTTTGCAAAGTTTTAAAGTAAACTCATTTCCGCTAAAAATATTAGGCTACGTTTTGTGTCTTATAAAAAATGCGCTTATTAACAAATGATAGGTTAATAAATTACAATGTTAAGTTTTCATTTGTTTTTCCCTAGTCATTTTGTTTGACTCGTAAGAATAAAAGCAACAAAAGATGGCAACTGCTAAAATTTCCTTAGAAATGTTTGCAAATAATAGAGAATTACATGATTGTGCTATTTACTTTTTCCTTTCGTAAGGTCGTAATAGTTTTTGAACTTTTGTTAGCTCTGTAACTCGCTTGATGATCTGGAAATCTCGAAAATAGATTAAAAATGTAAAATGCGGAACGTGTTTGACAATCGAACGATCAATTTATTTATTTATGTATTATTTTCTTATTGGATGTCTTATACGTATGTGTGGCCATGCTGATGGGCACGGGAGTTTACAGGTGTGGACGCAGAAAGGAAGTTAGTAGATAATTTGTGTACGCTCGTCTTGAAAGTGGAAACATCTGAAATGGTGGGAAAAATTATTGCTGGCTGGTTATTCCGAAGGCGGCCAATGCAATCGAAGAACGATGAGTCGCGGTAGTGTGCTTTGCGGAGATTTCCAGGACTGGATGAGATTGGATGAGAACGTTGAGAACGTTTGTCTTGTACATTTCTAAACATGAACTCGGCGTAGCCCACCATGCTCAAAGGTATGGAGGGTTATGGAAACACTCTCGTCATGAGCGCCTGGGTCTTTCACGATTGCGCATTAATGGTCTCCAAGCAGGATTTGGGACAGTGTAAATGGACAGCGGCTCCAGTAGAGTATTTTTCGCACTGCGTTGAAAAACCTATGTCCTTGCATCTTTCGACATTTTAGATACATGCCCTGTTCAACTAGCGCCGTCTTGTATTCTCGTGCCCAGAATATCAAGGATTATTGATTTTTCTAAATTAACACCACCAAAGGAGAGGAATTGTTACTCAGTTTTTTCATAAGTTAAGAGGAAGCAGCGGTGTTAAACGTTTTACTTTTCGACTCCATCCAGATAGATGGCATGAGGTCGCGATTCAGAATGTCGCTATCATGCAGCGTTTCTTCTGTCACTCGGCGCTGTATGATCGCTTGTTGAGGGGCAACGACCGCTACAAGGCGCTGCCAGCTGCAAATGAATGACTAGGATTTCCTATCACAAGCTCAGGAGCTCATTTAACCATACTTTCAAAGTCGTCCTACAGCGAATATAGCTTTCTTAGTTTTCACTTTCGTATACCTTAACTTTAAAGCTAACGTTGGAAATATTTGCTTTCAAATTGATAATACCAGTCTATCTGTTGTTGTGTCAAAGATGATTTTGTTTCACTTAGCACGCATTCAAAATCTTCGGTTTGAATTTCGGTAGAACAAAGATTACGTTGAAACGCACGCATTGCGGCTTCATTGCACAGATTACAGATATCGGCCCCGGAGAAGTTTCCAGTACGGCTGGCCAAACTTTCCAAATTTAAATCTGAACTGAACGGCATTCGTTTACTATAGAGTTGAAAAATTAAATTCCTTGTATCGCAATCAGGGACTGGAACATGCAATAATTTATCGAAACGTCCAGGACGCATAAGAGCCTCATCGATCATATCCGGACGATTAGTAGCGGCTACAACTAGAATATAACTGTCGGTATTGGCCGAAACAATACCATCCATTTCGGTAAGTAGAGTAGACAAAATTCGCATTTGTACATCGCTGGAACCTGTAGAAGTTGAGCTTATAGAACGACGACCTACAAGAGTATCTGTAAATTTTAAGTTTTAGTATAAGAATCGATTAAAGAGTTTAGATAGAAATTTTTACCAATTTCATCTAAGAATATCATGCAGGGAGCATTTTTACGAGCAGCATCAAACAGTTTTGCTATAAATTTTTCCGCACAACCAATGTATGGCGAATAAACCTCTGCTCCTGAGGTTGCGATAAAAGTCATGTTTGCTTCATTGGCTAAAGATTTTGCTATGGTAGTCTTAGCACATCCTGGTGGTCCATATAGTAAGATACCTTTTGGCAATTGTAATCCGAAACGCGAGAAAGCGTCTACATGCTTTAGGCCAGCAAGTATCGACGCGTTTAAAATTTTTTTCAAGTGTTTAATACCCCCGATCGTATCAAAACTTTCCGTTGGTTTATAGGCAGTGACATCGGAGTTAGTTAACGCGAAGGGTTTAAGCTGCAAATGGAATCCGTAACTTTACTAATTTACCAATTCGATAGCCATACAAAACTTGCCTTTTTCAGGTGGTCTCTTAAAACAAACTCCAAACTTTCTTGAGATTTTGCGAGCAGAGTAAGCGCCACATTATGTGCCAATAACTTAAAATCCGCTACGCTATAACCACGTGCTTGCTTAGCCGTTAATTCAAGAAGCGATGGAGAAAAATTCATCGAAGGTATACGTTCTGAAAGTAATTGAGCAATTGCTTGTATACGTTCATCGGCCTTAGTAAAAGGATTCATTGTAATCTCTGTCTCAAATTTATCAAATTTTTCTGAACTTGACGTAGTAGCCAAACACATAATCTCCTGACCCATTTTGAACAGTTGATCAATTTGTAAAAATAGCTCTCCTAAAGAGCTTGGAATGCTTTTTGAATTTTTGCCTAAATCTGTGTACCACAGATGAAGATCTTCCAGGAATATAACTGTAGCCCCTAATAGAGAAAAATATTATATTTTTAAACTTAGTTTCAATATTATATCAAATGTCTTACCTTTAGATTTAAAATGTTTTTCAAAATTAATAGCAGCTTGGAAAATCTTTCTTATCTGTATCTCGGAATCGCCAGGCAAAGGTTGTACGATTTGTAGCGAAGTTATGCGAAAAACATTACATTGTTGATCTTTAGGCCAGGTTTCTACCAAATCTGTTTTCCCACAGCCGCTAGCACCTCTTACCAGTAGATTCAAAGGAATACGTAGAGAAATCTTTTGAGAACGTTGCAACTGAACTAAAGTCATGAATTCATTCAATTCCTGTTGCACTTGCGTATAGGTTTTCAATTCTAAGCGAGGTTCACAGATTTGTTTGGATTTTATAAAACATTCGTTTAAGTTGATTAAGCTTTGATCATTTATTATAAAAAATTCCATTTCCTCATGGTCATCACCAGTGCCACTTATGATTTTAATACTATCAATGCCACATTCGAGTAACTCCGAACTTCGGATGTAGCAAGTATTGTGCAAATGAAAATTTTGCAGAATAATTTGTAAGATTTGCCTTAAGTATGATTTTGTTGTCAAATGGGCCTTGTATATGTAGAGTTCCGGTATTAAATAAACAATTAAATCTATTGCCTTCACTTCTTTAACTGGTAACTGTAAGCATTCGAGCCTTGTTATCTTATAGATCACTCGATCACTTTGTATTTGGTTTAAGCTGTGCACACTTGCATCCAAATAACAAACATTGTCATTACATTCTGCTCTTGGAAATATTTGACAAATTACAAAGTGATCCTCAAGCTCTGTGGATTGCTTACAAACTATACGACATTTAGCCCAGCATCCTGGATATAAATTTTTAGGAAATTTACTTTTTGAAATTAAACATTTTTGCTTTACTAAATTTTCCACGTATTCTAATGGTAAAATAGACAAATTTAAATCCATGTTCGAAGTGAATCAACGAATTCTTTCAATTTAAAGAAGTGTGTACCACAGCTGAAAAATCAGCTGTCAAGCAATGTTATAAAATATTGTTAAATAAATAATTGTTCTTCATACGGAGTTACAAAGCGCTGTCAAAGTGCTGGCTGGTTACTTTATACGTGCCGCGTGAGTACAGAAAAGTAATTTTCTTATTTATATCGAAAACAATGATGCCTAGTTTAAAGTTAGGTAAGAAAAAAATGAATTTACTTTTCATTCCCGCTAATTGAACGGCATTTTTAGGCGAGAGGCAACTCTGTTAGTCGCCATTGTCAAATGAAAACGTAGCCGATTAAAATTGATGTGTGAATGTGAATTCGTTGAAAAATTAAGAAAATTCATTGAAAATTTTCCTAATCTTTAGGCAATTATACACATTTAATTCTTACAAATTCATGCGACGTTACTTTGTGCAGGAGTAAAGAAGGTATGTGCTTTTAAAAAGACAAATATGCAGACAAAAGTTTACTTACGATCAACCATTAAAAACTGTTGTATGCTAATATAGTTTTTTTTTTTTTTTTTTGTTTGTTTCATGGCTTTGTCCGGTCACCTGTCCCTGCGTTAACCTTATTTGTTAAATACTTGAAAATTAGGAAAAATAGCAGCCCGAAAAGGTGATATTAAGGCAGGGTTTTGCCTGTGTAAACGATAAAAGGGTTAATTGCAATAATTTAAGTTTTTCATCATCCTATTTGAAATACCATTGAGCAGCTTTTCAATGAAAATAATGGCAGATCTAGATGCTGTTCATTTGGGTCTTGATGAGAATGAGGCGGATATAGCTGAAGAATTGCAACATTTTGACGAATCTTTTGATACTCGTAGTGAAGCTTCCGAATCGGGTTCAGAGTCATCGGATTCGCAACCCAGTATTAGCTCGGTAAGCACAGCCCCTTCTACCAAATCCAAAGAGAAGATAAAAGCGAAAGCTAAGAAGCCGCAAAAAGCCCCACCACCGCCACCACCAGCGAAAACTGTAGAAAAAAAATCGAAACGAGCTGCTTCACCATCAGTAAAAGAGTCTACGGTGAATGGTAAAAATGCCAGTAAAAAGAAACGCAGCAATGCTGAAATGAAATCAAGTAAATCTACTGAATCGAAAGATCCCGTAGAAATTAAGAAATCGGAAACAATCGATTCAAAGAAATCGCGTAAAAAGTCATCTGAAGCTAGCCAGAGCGCCGCTGTTAACAGTGGTAACACTGAAGCCAGCGATGAAGAAGTTATTAAAGCTAAAACCTCTGCAGTTCCTTTTGATAGTGATTCGGAATCTGAAGATTCTGATTCGGCTGCCAATATAAAACGCAACGGTCGCAAAAATCCTCTAAAATCTACATCACCAGAAAAAAAAGGATCGTCAACGAACGCTTCCAGTGGGGGTGGTAAAAGTGTTTCGTTATACGACTATAAAACTAAATTAAACTATTTATTCCGTGATACACGTTTTTTTCTCATCAAATCAAACAATTCAGATAATGTTAACATCTCGAAAAGTCAAAATGTCTGGGCTACTTTGCCACAAAATGATACCAACTTAAGTCAAGCTTTCAAGGAGGCCAGAAATGTATTACTGATATTTTCGGTTAATGAGAGTGGTAAGTAAAAACACTCGTTTTGTGGTATGTTAACTATTATTAAATTATTTGCAGCAGGTGTTAATCAAATATGTTAGCTAAGACGTCGAAGAATTTGGAGTAGATTTTTGTATTTGTGTAGGAACTATAAATTAATTACTGTCATTAAATGTAATAGGAACGTTTCGTAGAAAGTCTGATTGGGTGTCTTACGAACGATGGTAATTGAATCTGTCATTCCGTTTGTAAAGCTTGCAAATACGCATCGAAAAAGTACAATGCATATGAATTACTGATGAGTAGTTTTCTGCGTCTTCTCATCTCTCTCTCTTTTTCCGTGTTTTGCCTCGAAATTTAAAAGTAGAATTCGGAAACTCGGTACATGTATCAGTCTGATGGCCATAGATTTGAAACGGGCCACCTTTCACGTTCCTCGCTACGCTTATCAACGTTCAAAATACCTATAAATTATAAGAAAGCTATATTTTGTATATACAAGGAATCGAGGTGATCTCCTAAGAGTCAATTTTAAACTTATAATTTAAAAAAGAGCTCACCCAAAAATAATATACAATGTTTCTGGGTGCAAAAATTGTGTTCCAAATGCACACATATGCTGTCGATTACATTCAGAGAATCATATTATATTCGTGGTTTCTCTATAAAAGTCAAAATGGTTTGTAGTTGAAATGCTGGGTATCAAAGATTTGTCTAGGGATGGAGGAAGCTTTCAAATTTTAGTTCATTCCTATAAAGCGTCAATTTATTTCAGGAAAATTCGCGGGTTTTGCTCGTATGAGCGCATCATCACGGCGCGACATAACGCAACCGGCTTGGGTGTTACCGCCCAGCATGTCCTCAAGAGCTTTGGGTGGTGTCATCGAAATCGATTGGATTTGCCGGAAAGAACTCTCGTTTAATTGCACGTCTCATTTGTACAATTCATGGAACGAAGGAAAACCAGTAAAAATCGGTCGCGATGGTCAAGAAATTGAACCAAAAGTGGGTGCGGAGTTATGTCGCCTCTTTCCGGAAGATGAGAAAATCGAATTGACACCAATTTTGCGTAAATCAAAGGAAACTGCAAAAATGATGCGTGAAAAAAATATTCGGGTCGTTTATAAACCGCCAAAAAGTTTGTCGACACGTGGTGGTATCCGGGGTAGCACAGGCTACCGGCACGGCGGCCATGAGAGACGAGAGATTGGCGGCGGGCCTATGCGTCATAAACGCACTTATGGTAGTGGACCACATCGTCCCTATAAGTTGCCTGCCCATTTGGGTCATCCATCAACTAGTTATAAAAGGAGCGGTTCACCGTATAGGAGTGGACCAGGCGGTGGTCCTGGTGGCAGTGGAGGCAGTTCGCGGGCTGGTGGTGGCGATGCCGGTTTACCACCATGGGAAAGGTATATGACACCAGCAGCCGCTGCCGAAGCCTATTTAGCAGATTATATGCGCACAATGCATGGCCAATTGCCACCATTGCCATTTGTACCACCGTTTGGTCAACTACCGCCGCCAACGCCCGGTAGTGCAGCAGTACCTCCGTCAGGCGGTTCTGCCTCTATATACGAACAATTGCCGCCACCAGTGCGTTATTATGATGGGCCGCCACTACCGGACTATCCACCACCACAACCTATACGCCCACCACCGCCGGGTTTCGATAAATCCGCACCATCGTATGAAGATTTTGCGGCGTGGAAACACGCGGGTCTGCCGACTGGCTCACTGTCAACCGGATTTCCACCCAGTCTTAGCGGTAGTAATGGCAATAACACAGGACCGGGCGGTAATAGCGGTAGCGTAGGTGGTGGAGGCGGTTCCAGCAGTCAAGGTTACCGCGGTAATCGCGGCGGTGACGTGAACAATTCGAATATAAATCGTACGCGCGAACGTAATTCTCGGGGAGGGGATCGTGATCGTCATTTTCGTGCTAACAATGAACGGAGTGGTCGTAGTTATCGTGACAATCGTCGTTAAAATTATGAAATAAAATTAAAAAAAAAAAAAAAAAAAAGATTAACTATTTACTTAAAAAATATTTTTTGCAATTTTGAAAATGTGTTTAAGTAAAATTAATTCTTAATTTATGCAATTGATAATAAGAAAAACAAAGAACAAGATTGTGTTGTCAAAAGCACTTCTGTCCGGTGATCATATTTTTTATCTGGAACAGAAAGCACGCATAATAATAATGATAATAATAATATTAATCATAATAATAATAATAATAATAATAATAATAATAATAATAATAATAATAATAATAATATTAAAAGCATAACTAAAAAGTGACGAAGAAAGAAAAGTTTCAGTTTTTAACAAAGGAAAAAATCGAAATTAAAAAAAAATAATAATAATTAGCGCAACCAGAAGAGAAACTTAATGTTTAGTATTTAAACTTAATTTAGTTTAAAGAGATCAGCATCTATACTACTATCCACACAATATCTATAAAATTATAGAACTTTTAAGAAACCAAGAAAAATGCAAAAAAAAGAGAAAAAAAAGAAAAAAAAAAAAGAAAAAAATACATAAAAAAAAGATAAAAATCTCACGTGTGAACTTTTTATTGCAAAAAGAAATGAGAAATGGTTGGAGAGGCATTACTATAAAGAAGATAAAGACTGATGACCATCCGATATATTAAGATAAAAAGAAGAAAAAAAAATTATTATTATTTTTATTATAAAAAAAGACGTTATATCTGTACTCTCCACACAATACAAACGAACTGTCTGTTCTTGCTCTCTCTCTCTCGCTCCTCAACATGCTGACACGAGTAATAAAGAGAAGCATTCTTCAAGTAAAACGATAAAATGAGATAAACAGTTAAGCAAGTGTGCAAAAAGTGATCAAAATGAAATTTTGTTAAATAATGAAAAACTTTAGCAGCGTTACAGTTGCTGGGAGAGAAAGAAAGAAAGAAAGAAAGAAAGAGAAAGCATTCAATATTTTATGAGCTAACGGACTCTCTTAACAAACGTCCTTTAAAAAAACTCTCCCAAAAGACTGTTATTCTCAAATGTTCATACAGTGTTAACACCATTCTAATAAAAATCAAATTTTTTTATTTGCACAGATTGGATTCAAGTGTTGCTGCTTTTAGCCCCACTTTCGAGTCCTCTTTACAGCTACCTATATATTGTACTTAAAAACAAAAAAGAAGAAAAAAGGAAAAAAAAAAGAAAAAGAGCAAAGAAAAAAAAAAAAGAAAACGAAATTTAACAAACATTTCATATTTAAAATCATTATGTGCTCCATCACTATATCACCAGTATTCAAAACAATCAATCAATCAATCAATCATTATAACATAATTTAATTGATTATAATTCTTTTTGTCTTTCAGACTTCAAACGTGTTCATGCTGCATGCACATGTTTATACATATTTCCAGTTCATCTCACTTTTATACAAACAAGGGAGTAGAGAACAACTAACAAACATAGGACAGTCACACGCAATATTAAAAATTTACAGATAATATATACAGCTATATATTTATATATATATAGATATATATATGAATATGTATATATAAGCGCAATTTCCAAAATTCATTAGAAGTCAAAACTAGAGTTTGAAAACTACCACTCATACTACTATACTTAGCAATTATCTACGATGTATGATTCCCGTAGTCTTTTACTCACCACTTTGAACGTATCGGACTAATTTTATCATTCAACTTTCAAATCAAATCAAATATCATCTCCTACCATACATACATGGAGGAGAAATTATGCAAACAGGCTTCATTTCAACAAAGTGTCCACAAGCACCATAGGAATGATATAACCTTCAGAAAATAAATATTCATTAGCGAGCTAGTGCTCGATTACACTACCGATTCTCATCGATCTCACACGAATCGAGCAATCGATTTCACGAAAGCATGAGAATGCATTAAATCAAAGTTGAAAATACTTCAGCACATTTCGTATGGAAGTATCTCGATTATATATATAGTAATTATCTCATATGTCCCGTTGTATGTCAATGATTATATTATATATATGTATGTAAGTTATTCCCCTTCATCCCTTTCCATTTATCTCTTTCTATCAATAGAGAATTGATTGCAATTTGGCAGATATAACGATGTGATATATTATATGTTTTCTTCACTCCCTTCTCTTATCTTATGTATATATATACAGTTTTGATGGCGAGTCCATAATATGATTTATCTAAATTGGAAAGGGATTGACAAGAGGAATTCTTTTAAACAAAGGCTTATGCTTCGAATCAGGCGATGTCACTAAACAGATAGGAGTGAGTACTTAGGCTAATTGACTCGTTTTACGCTAATCCAAGTTATCAAAAATTTGGATCTGACTTTTTATTAACTATATTGAAACAAGAAAAAGTTTCAATAAATTGTAATATAATTAATTATACATTTCGTTGTCTTTAGATAAAAACTATATATATATATATATATATATATATATATATATATATATATATATATATATA
>KK502691.1:275762-305312 GCA_000688735.1 Glossina austeni
ATACGTTCAAATTAATTTTTAATATCTATTCACCTGCATGTGAAGTCTGCAAAGTTTATAACTAAGTGATATACATATATATGCATATATATATATATATATATATATATTTAGATTAGACGAATGCGATAAGGTTTGTCAATGGCCCTATCTTAGATATAGTTAGTTTAGTTTTAAAAATGTTCAATTATTTTCCTGTGCCAAGGTTTCTTTCTAAAAGTGTGTTAACTGGGTTATTCTAGGCATGATATTTATTTATTTATTTATTTATTTATTTATTTTTATTTATTTTTTTTTTATGTCCACAAAAAGACTTCGATTTAACGCTATATTCGTTCGCTTCTATTAAGAAGTATCTTCAAGTTTTCAAGTTCATCTAAACGGGGTTGACAGCGCTCTTCATTTGAAGTCATGAATAATTCTCTAATCGACGATTGATAGATATTTATACGCCGCACTTTCTTTCAGTAAATATTTAACGCAAGATTTGCAAGTACGTAGTAGTACACGGTATCGAGTAAGAGGATTACAATATTGAATTCTAATGAAGTGTTTCGAAGTGCATTTTCAATCATTTTTAGATCATTCATGTTTGACTTTTGAAGAATTTATGCTTATTACGTTTAGCTTTCGTCCTCCTCCCCCAAGAGAGCATTAATGGATAAAAAAAAAAATAAAAAAAAGTGAAGGCCACGGAAAATCCACATTTTATTGTACATACCGGTGGCTTTAGTAGCCATCATTTACTTTAAGCTAAAATTTATATAAATAATCTTTCATAGATCTATCTTTTCAACTAAGATAATGTTTCATACATACCTATGTGTGTGTATGTTTCGATTGCAATTGTTCTTCTATAGCATTTAATATTATAAAAATTTCATATTTTCTGTATAAAAATTTTAGATAAGAGATATCTTCTCGCTGCTGCTAGTATTCTATCGTATATGGCGCATGCGTTCTATAAAATCCTTCAATCTCCATCTTGACATCCATCCATTGAGTGAATGAATACTTATATATATACATATATATATATATATGCAGATGCAAGACGCACGAAATTTCTATCGTATTTTGGTTCTTTAATTGATATTCTCGTTGAAATGGTTAAGCATTTGCAGACGGAATTAAAACATTTACGTTTAAGTGAATAATAATTCACTTCTCGTCACCTTCCGGCAACAACAACTTTTATCTCAACGACTTTAACCCATTCTTTTTGGCAAGTAAAAGAGATTCTGCATAACATTTTTCTTCTAAAAATATCGAGCAGTCCTCTTACGTTAGCTATTCCTTAGTACATCTATGCTTCCATTCATAGCAAAAATAAAATGAATTTTTTATATCCAACGTTTATATTGACGACTTGCGTCTGCAGTTGACGCTTCCCTTAACTTTATTGACGCCAGCGATAAAGGCTCGACTAGACCATAAACTCATTTGAAAGTGATTGCAATACTTAAGAATCCTTTTGAAGACATCTTCTGCGCACAACCACACTTTTTCGAAGCGACGGTCTTTTCCTCTTTATCGGTTTCGGAAATAAAAGAAACGAAATGAATTCGTACTGAACAGGTGAGAAAATTACATTCGGCTATGATTGAAACCTTTATACGCATCACCGTTATCCTAAAATAAACTGCTAAAAAAGGGGCGGAGGCGGGGTGGGGGTGGCGATGGCGATGGCGGTGAAAATTTCTTACGCTCAATTTTCATTACTCTATAATATTGGATGGGCGTGGCTGATATTTTCCATTTTCGTAGAATAAATGTAAAAGTAAAAGTAGAAAAAAAAATTTCCAGCCCTTGATCTATAGAATCGCGTATAGCTCGAAGGCAGCACTTCAAATGAACAAATCGTAGTTTATATTTTACACCCTACAGTCCATACACACCATTCAGTCCATATGAAGTGTGATGTTAAACCGGAAGTTAGTATTACCCAGCATAATATAGAACGGGTTACGTGATCGATTTCATACCAACAACCAAAAAAAAACCCTATCGATTCAAAAACAAACTGAGTTCCATCTTAAAATTAAATTCAAAAAAATTATAAAAATTGATTGCTGCCCTAGAAGAAGCAAAGTCCGTCCTGCCCTTCTTAAAAAAGATGCTCTCAAAGCGAATAAATAATAATTTGTTGCCTGTGTATATGCGTAGATGCTATGGTCATAATAAGAGACGATCGCTCAGCTTACGTGGACTCGGTCTCCGTCCGATTAATAAAACTTTTTCCGTAAACAATAAGTGGTCCGCAGCCGCTTTGCTTGATAAAGTCATATAAAGAGTTTTAAAAACAAGACGCTTTATATGAAATCGTCGAAAAGTGATTCGATTCGAACCATCCGAACATAGCATTGGTTCTCCGGTGAAAGTGCTTCGGTGTATCAAATTTCATCAAAATATCCCAACAATTACGATTTGTATGTTGCACACCCGGTTCAAAATACATGGACAGACAAGGTTAGGACGATTTAAGTAGAAAGTAATTCTGAATTGATCGGTATAATAAAACATATATTCCCATACGTAAGTGATGTAGGATATAATAATGTATGTCACACGCAGATATATGCAGATAAATATGCATATGTATATAAATAGTAACTAAGAAAATTAAATTCGGTCGGGACGGAGTCTTTTTTCTACCCATCACCGCTTACCGCAAAGGGAGACAAAACAAATCAAAGAACACTCTATAATATAGAGCGGGCGCAGTTGATTTCTTCTATTTTCAAAATAAAAATTTTTGTCGTAGAGACAGACGGGCGTTGTAGGCGCGTCCTCTGAAAAGTTTAGGTCAATTTCAAATTCTTTTGCCACTTTGTGGGCGATATCTTCATTTTCGCTAACGGGAGGATGTTCAGCACAAATACTACAAAGTTACGCAGACAGACAGATGGACAGCCGAACACGCGGACATGCTTAGGTGCATTCAAGGGAAATTGTATACTTTATTGGGTTTTTGAAGCTTGTTTCTGCGTGCTGTAAAGATTTTGAAAATATAATTAAATATAGGCGTGGTCCATTTTTTCCATTTTAGTGCACAGGCGCTACAGCATCACCCATAGAATATGCGTTCAAATTAATGGACATTTATTTGCTATACTTAATGAGTAATTTTTCATTCCCTTTGAAAAATAGAGGTATTCACAGTTTACGTGGTGCTGTGACCGTGCCCTTCCACCGATTTGACCCATTTTCAATGCCAAGCAGCGTTTAAGAACTTCCACTGTTTCTGCCAAATTTGAAGTCGATCGCTTCATTTTTGCGGCCAGAAGAATGTTTACAATAAACGGACAGACGGACATGTTTACATTGATTTAGATTTTCATGCTGATCAAGAATATCTAAATACTTTGTGGGGTCTCTGATGCTTCCTTCTGGCCTCGTTCATCCTTCGGCGATAGAAGGAATAACTAATCGAATACTTTTCACTTTTTTAATCCATTTCATATTCGATGATCTCGGTGTAATCAGATATTAAAAGTGTAATATAATTTTTTTTCTACATATATATCATATTTGTTCACCTTGTGAATATTATGACATTCTCAACATTTGAATCTTTCGTTTACTGTTGTAGGATGATTGCGACACGAGTATTAGTAAATTTAGTGTTGGATTTCCTGTGCATGTCGGCATTTCAAACTAATATCGGAGCCATTTAAACCAATCTATAATTGAGCTTAAGGCGCAATGTACAACTAATTCGTTTAATGATTTGACTAAAACTTGTTATGAATGTCGTCACTATTCGAAACGGAAACAAGCATTTTTTTTTTTCGGCGCACTAGAATGCCATTGCAAGCGTATTCCATTCAATCTGAGTGAATGTAACATTTTACGGCGCCTTTAAATGCCGTATTCTCATAAGCATGAATGTACATACAATAGATTGATATATGCTTGTAGCAACAAATTAAGTATTAGTAGACTATCGACTACGCTATAAAATAAAAATAATTTTGATAAACGTGAGAATCCCCTCTCCCAGATGTCTGTACATCTTTCAAGCCGAGAAAAGCATTAAGCGCGAGTGTTATTCAACATATCAAATCTATATTCAATGATTCATACATATATATATATATATATATCCGATTTGTTTTTCATTATTCTATTAGATTAGCTATGGGGAACTTATGATACCTCCTTGATAACGTAGTTAGTAAAAATTTATGAATGTGTAAACGAATGTGGGCTTCTTGGGCAAACAAGTATATCGGGGCTGAGGGAGCGAGAGAGATAGACGGAGAGAGAAAGCAAGAGATGGAGACAGCGCAAGAGAGTGAGTAAGGGTGCGGAGAGGCGGTGGTAAACAGAAAATGTAAATAATAAATTTATTCACACACCCAATGCAGAAAAAAAAAAAAAAAAAAAAAAAAAAAACACTGCAACAGATAGTTTAGAAATGAAGTTTGTGGTTTGGCTAGTTTGCCGTCTGTATTTGCTTGCGGTTTTCACTTCAACTCGCTTTCATAATCATTCGCAAAATCTATTCACTTTTAAGCAAACATCAAACAAAACTCTTTTAAGAAGAGAAGAAGGGTATAAAACCCTTTTTGCGAAGCAAAGAAAAATCGTTTTATTTAAATGAATCTCGTAAGCTTAACTAGCCTTACAGTATACATTTTTGTTGCGAGTTTGTGCGGACGTATGTAAAATGCAGAAGGGCTTAAGATAGACGCGACTTTTCTTATATCGATAGATTCAGAAAATGATTCTAAGTGTGTCTGTCTGTCTGTCTGTCTGTTCGTCTGTCTGTCTGTCTGTCTGTCTGTCAATGGAATTTTGTGGTCAAGCTATAGATCGCAAATTCTTGAGGAGATATATGTTGATAAAATTTGATACACTGACATATCTTGATCCAAGGGCTAACATAATTTGAAATAGTTCGCATTGGTCTACTTTTTCGATCACTCCCGTCACTCGACGCTTTATTTTGAAAAGTCGTATTGCAAATTCCAGAATGTTTTCGACAAAACTCACTGTGTAATAGTATGTCGACATTTTAAATTGGTATGAAAAATTTGATTCGGCTCAATTCAATGTTCAATATTTTGAACTTCATCATCTCCTATAATCGTTCTTACGATATTGTAATTTTTATATGGTAAAAAGGTCGAATTTTCAATATTTCAAGATCGAAATTGGTTCATAATAGTAAATTAACAAAAGAAATCAATCCTACCGAATATGGATCAAGTACGTCTATTTCTTGGATACCAAGAAGCCTAATTCTTAATGTTTTATGATGAAAATTTCCTGATCATACGTAATTTGATATAAAAATTAAGAGAATCAAATTCGAACTGCATAGGTGTATTTCTTCGACCCCACTCCATTCCATCTCTATGTCATGAATATCAAGTCCTTCAAAAACAGATTTAATGTCTCATGTTGTATGATGAAAATTNTTGTAAAATATTGTTTACTCTTTTATACTGAGAGGAGATTTCTTGACTTGGCATCATTCATTCAACGATTGCTGGTTGGATTGTTATTGTAAAATGTTGTTTACTCTTTTAGTTTGAGAGAAAGCATTGTCTATTGATTTATATTTACTCTGAGAATTGATTTTATGCAACGAACAAGTCAGGAATTTTTGATGGTAGTGTTAGTTTTTTTAGTTTTTAATAAACAAGAGCGGAAGAAAGGTGTATTAAGCGTTTTAAGCGGAGATATTTGCTATAAAAGAACGGTTCATAATTGTTTGTATACCTTGGTGAAAAATTAATAGAAAATATATATACATATATATGTATATATTTATTAATATCTACATATATAGAATTGTATATGTTTAGCATTTTATAGTTAAAACAAAAATTTAACACAATTCTTTAATATTTAAATAACATCAAGTAATTATATGCAAAAAAAAAAAAATAAATAAATAAAAAATAAAATAAATAATGGTTGAAAAAACATCAAATAAAGTTAAGCTAGATTTCTGCACAGTCTTCAAAAAAATGTATACAATTTCGCTGATTGCTGTGGACCAAAAATATTAAATGAACTTGTTTTCTTTTTTCGTAAAATTAAAAAGGAATATTCAATTAATTTTAATTTAAATTTACATTTAATTAAGAAAATTAAATTGGTGGAAAGAAAAGAGGCATCAGCGACGCCGCGCCACTCCTTAGCAAAGAAATTTTTCTTTTGCTGTTTTCCGTAACGTTCTGCAAACCAACAACAACAAGAACAACAACAACAACAACAACAAAAATATTTAATTGGTATTTGTTTTTTTTTATTTTTTTTTATTTTTTTTGTTTTTTTTTTTATTGTCTCTGCGAAAAAGTGTTATCCTGTGCATAGAAAGTTTTTTTGTTGTACATATAACACTGATGCTCATACACACACAAACATACACACACACACATATTAACACACACGCGCGCACACACACTTTACATACACATGCATGCATGCACACATATGTATACGTAATATAACGAAGATATTGCGGTGGTTGGTGGTTGTTCGGTTTCTGCATAAGATTTAAACTCCGGTTAAGTGGGAAATCGTCTGCCGTTAAAGCTGAAGTGTAGCTTAATAGAAAATTGAAAACTTTTATTGGAATTCTTTTGCGGTTTTCTTCCTTACATAAAAAAGCAAAAATTAAAAACAACAAACGGTAAGTAATTTAAAAAACATCTAATTTTTTTTTTTTTTTTNGATCTCAAGGTTATCATTAAGGGTTATCATAAAAAGCCAGTCCTTATATGGAGAGAAAGTATAATTTCTAATTTTCTATAGCGGAAATTAGTAAAATTTTTGTGAAGTAAATTTAGTTAATTAAATTTAGACCACGTTATGCGGCAGCATGCCTGAAGCATACTCGAATAAGCTGACTTTCATGAAACCCATGTCTTTGCATGCAAATAATGTGTAATTTTTCGCATCTTATTACCAAATCGATCCAATAATTCTACTATGCGAAGTAGTGTAACGTATAGTCGTTCTTGCACGACTATAATGTTCTTACTTGTTGTGAACTCAGCTAACTGCTTCAATTTGCTGGACAAGCGTAGATTCCTCTTTAAGAGAGAGATTCTCTCTTAAGAGAGAGAGAGAGAGAATGTTTTGCTAAGACTGGTCCGAGATCCGAACGCATTGTGTCTATCTTCGTGTCTGCCTTTCATTTAAAAGTACAATTAAGAACGCATTGTCGATTATTTAAACGGAATTAGAATATTTACGTATCAAATTTCTATTAAAGATCGATTTTTATTATCAAATATAAAAGTGGAGACATTTTGTCAAATGGACCCATAGCCTTCATAGGCAGGGTTATATGAGAGAAACTTCAAAAGATGATGATGATGATCATCAAAATCAGATGATGATCAAAATCACAATTTTTCATTTCAATTTAAAATATCTTAGGGATTTTTATGGAGAAATTTTGCAAAATTGCTAAATTTTTTTTTTTTTCAAATACAGACTTATATGTGGAGTGGTTCTAAAAATAGTCCAATTCAATCCATTTTCAATTAAGACGGTGTCTGGGTGAAAACACGTCAATGTGTTAACCAAGTTTCCTCAAAATATCTCAAAATATCTCATGGACGGTCAGTGGAAGGGTGGACAGACGTGCTGAATCGATCAAATATAAGTTTATTTTTGATCCTTCTGGCTCTGACAGACTTAAAAGGCGTATATGTATATTTTAAATTATGTCTTAATACTTGATCGGGTTCTATATATGCATTTTTATTTTCGTAAGCGTAGCTTTCTTTGAATTGTTTGAGAAATCCTTTCTCGAAGTCATAACTTCTTCTTCGATAATTTGAAAAAAGTCCAACACTGCCATATAAGATGCGTACTAAGGCATTGGTTAAGTTTTTCACCTTCAAAAACCTTAAAAACGATCGTGGCTTTACGCCAAAGTAGGCGTGCTGTGACGCTTCGTAGGCGATAAACGGATTTCTTGACACAGCACTCCAAGGCTACGTCTGTTCACCACCAATTCCCAAGTGTTATCAATAGTCTCGGGCTTTATTGTCATTAAAAAGGGAATCTGACTGACACGAACCAATTGTCCGGGAATTGTAGCGGGAATCAAAAGTTCTTTCGGAACTCGATCGCTGACCCGAGTGTAGTGCTTTCAAGTTTGTTGCTGTGGAAATTTATTTATTTTTTTTTTTTTGATTTTTCTTCAAGCCGAGCTTCACGGACTATTTTTCATTTCTCTCCTATTTGCAGGAACATCTCATTCTTCGCCTTTTCAAGGGAAGAGTCGACGGGAAATCCTTTTTATTTTTATTATTTTTATTATTATTATTATTATCATAATTATTTGGACAACGGATACGCGTATAGGTATGCATTCATATGTGCAATCATTTGCATTTGTAAACGTTCTCCTCGTTTTCTGGTTGATTATCTTCTTCTCCATGTCCATTTCTTTGTTCTCATTTTTATAAGTAAATCCTTTTTTTCTTGTCATTATCACCATCATTATATTTGACGTTTTTGTTGTTGTTGTTGTTGTTGTTGTTGTTTGACTAAGGGATAATATCTCATAGTTGTGTAGCACTTATAAACATTCGCAAGTGTTTCTTTGTCATATTTTTCTTGTTGTTTGCTGTAATTGTCAGTTATTTAAATGAACGTCGAACAAAAGGTATACAAGCTAGCGCCAAGCAAGGGGTTGCAGAAATCTGCAGGGCATGTGTATTTCTTTTTCCTTTTTCTCTCATGCTCTCTCTCTCTCTCTCTCCCTATCTTTTTTTTTTTTTTTTTTTTTTTTTTTTTTTTTTTTTTTGTATAACTCTTTACTGGCGTTAAAAGTTGAACTGCTGTTGTAAACCGCTGCAGCAAAGACGTTAACGTTCAAGCAATCGTGTGCTGTCGTCTCAAAGCAAAGCATTTAAAACTCGTGCGAAAGGAAGATATATGATTCGATTTCGATTCAAAATTTTTTTTCAAAATATTACATAACACGAAAAACTTTGCAAGGACCAACATGACGTCTGCGTAACTGCATTCTTTTCTCTTTCTTTTTCGTTTTCGTTTTCGTTTCTTGTTCTTCGTTGTCTAGAAAAAAAGAGCAAAAAAAAAAGAAAAGAAATCCCAGTTAGAACAGCTGTGTCGTGAATTTCGTTAGATGTTTTCTATCACGGTTTACCGTTACCAGCCTCGTAGCTTCTGCTTCTTATTCAGTTGAGAAATGAAATGAAATGCTTATTATAGCTCAAATGCTGATTATAGCGATTAAATTAATATTACAGTCACGATCTGCATACTTTATAGTAATTTTTTAATCATTTTTTTTCTCCCTGTTGGGCGATTCATAATTAACTTAAAAATTGCTTAAATTCGCAACAGGCAGAGCTGATTAAATCGTACTGTCAAACGCTTTCATGTCGTACGTATCTTCTTTGATCGGCTCGTCCTAACCAAATACTTTTAAAGGCATCTTCTCGCAAAAGGAAATGTTGGGAGAGGGTGGGGGGGTGTGTTCGCAAAGCCTTCTTTTATTTATTTTATTTACTTACACATGAAACTCAAGTAAAACAAATGAACAGTCAATAGACTCTTAGAAGTAAATCCTATATATATATATATATATATATATATATATATAGTATAAAGTATATAAGGAGAAATAAGGAAAAATAAATTATTAAATAATAATTCACGAAAAAATTTTAAAGAAGGGGCGGAGGGAGGGGGGGTGGCAAGAAAAAGAACATGTACACAACTAGTATAGAGGCACCCCCACCAACCAGTGCAGAACCAAATTGCAAGTGAACCCCTAAGTCATCGCGAACATGCATAAGCTTGGCAACCGATAATACGGTAACCAACACCAGTTACTTTTCGAATCGTAATGAGACATTAAGGTTAAAAGTTAGTTTAAATACGTCAGAAGGAAATCGCGCGTAATAAGCAAAGTTGTCTTGATCGACTTTAAAGAATCCGATATTGAGATTAAGTGATAGACGTCATTTAGGGATCTGCAAATAACTTTGAACGGATTCAATGTCTATCCTCCCGTGCAAGAATTTTCAATATTTTTGTCCAATTTGAAGTCCATGGCTTCATTTTTGTGGCCAGGAGAATGTTTATAACAGACATTAGACAGGCGGACGGACTGACGGATATGGCTTAACCACTTGAACATTTCACTTAATATAACCTGTACAGCTTTAGAAAGGCTATTAATGGAGGATTCAGCCTGCCGTAGTTTCATGTTTTTACAGGACATAATTTTCCCACAGAGACCTATCAAACTTTGCTTATACGCTAGCCTATGTTAAGTATGGCAATTTTCAAAGTCCCATAAACAAATTCTCCGAGCAAAACTTAATATAACCTGCACATCGTTGGAAAGGCTATTAATAGAAGATTCATGCTGTGCTAGTTTCACTTTTTCACAGAGCGTGGTTTGCCCACAGCAGCTAAGCAAACTTTCGCTTTATCAAAATGCTGACTTTTCAAATATTAATTAATTTACATAAATACATGTTTTATTTATTACATTTTGTAAAAAATTTTTTGAAAACTTTTATTTTAACGGAATTTTGACTTAAATTCCTCTGAGACTTCGTTTTATAGAATTCTGTTAAGGGCTTAACAGAGCTGTGTAAAAAAATTTTGGTTTGTGTCTTTGCTAGTTATATTTAAATATAACTTCACACCCTTTCCTTAATTAGCATAAAATTCTGAATTGATTAAACCAAGTCTGTCCGTCGGTGTGGTGTGTTTTATTGACACTCGCCCGATCGCAAAAATCCAAATATCGACTTCAAATTTGGTGAAAACGTTGAAAGTTTTTGCACGCAGGTTGGTATAAATTCGGCCATGCCCACACAAACTTGCAAGTGATTCTGTTTTTTTCCCACTTCTTTTTTTTTTTTTGAGGTTTTATGTCTACTACTCATAAAATAAAGAAGACACGATGCTTAAAACTATTTGGTATATGCCTCAAATTAAGGTATATTATCTGCCTAAAAATGCGTTAACTCTAGGGCAGACCACGCCCTTGTGGATTAATTTATTCCTAATAGTACCACGAATATGGGTATCAAATAAAAGGACTTGGAGAGTAGAATGCGAAAAGCTAAGTGTATTAATTCTAAAGTAATTATGGTGGACGTCACGACGTGGCAATTTAATTTTTCTTAATAATGCCTTTTAGCGAAGTAAGAGGTGAAAGATAAATTTTGTCCCATTCACTTTTTGCGTCAAAGCATCGGGCGCCAAAGATTTTAATGGTGGTGAATATGCGAAATTCGGCCTAAGCCGAATATAATTTATATATATATATTTTAAATATGACTAATAATATTGGTGACCATCCTTATGCAGACAAAACGGTGATGGTTAGGGACAGAAAGACATGGGGAGTCATTGTAGCCTGTATCTGCTTGGCAGCCGCGACTCTTATCTATTCGCCTATGCGGCAGAACTGAAGCCCGCTGAAGTCCACGATCGTATATGTCTTGAAAAGGGAAATTGAGCGTTTTATTAACGCAATTCGATCACATTATGAGAAATGGTCGTGATGCAGTTTGTGTATGCATAAGCAATGCTTTGAGGATCACTTACCGCATACGCCCGACATGGCATTTCATACAAATGCCTGTATTGTATATTATATGTAAAAAAAAAAAAAAAATAATAATTACTTCCTCAGATAACTTGCAGTACAAGGGTATATGTTAAGTTCGTGTGGATATATGCAACGTCCAGAAGGACTTGATATAAACTCACTTCTTGTTATACCAAAACAAGGAAAAACACTATAGTAGCCCAAGGCCTATCATTATATACCCTACATCACTTTGTTTAATACAATTATTCATGCAGCGATTTTTCAACGTAATGCGTGACATATGGGTCGAGAAAGTACTCCGATTTAAACAATTGCCAACGGCCCTCGTCCTTTGACTAAAAGATATCGGTTTATCAAATTTTACTGAAATATGTTAAAAATTGCGATCTGTAAATACAAAGAACACAAAACGGACAGATGGACAGAGAAGGCGAGATAACAAAATCATATCATATCATAAGTAACGGCTACAATTATAATATTTGTAGTTATTCTGAGACAATTTGTCTGTTTTGAATTCTTCAGTTCCTCTTATTTATGCTTTATAGCTACTTTCGTTTTAATTTTTCGTCATTTGTAAATAATTTGTCAATACTGACGAGTTGGTTATGGTTGAAAAACTCAAAAACGTATTAATCTTGTTCTTTTTTTTTTTTTTGTGCAAGAAACACACGCTCAAGTCCCCAAAGATTTCTTTCACTTTGCCCTCAATAAGGAAAACAAATTGTTATATACGTAAATGAATTTGTTTTTGTGCTCCAATCTGCATATTTTACCTTTGGCTTGTTCTTTTTCAACTTAACACACAGTTCAGTGAACTTTTCTATGCTTAGAAAAAATCTGAACGAATTTGTTTTTTTTTGTTTTTTCGACATCTAGCAAATATTAAAATATATTCCGCTAACAATCGCTTAATTTTGAAGTTAAAGCGTGTGGGTGATTGTATTTTGATTAAATAGGTTTCTATTGCGGCCACCGAATATGGAGAATATTAACTGAGCGGCATACTTAGTGTGTGATGCGACACCCACCAATATTTAGGCATTAGATTTCGAAACACACATGACTTCAATTAGTTCGCTTTTTTTTTCAAGGTTCAACAATTCGATTTTCAACTTTCGCTTAAATTCTCCATCTTGTGGAATACTATATAAAGAGATAGAAAGCTACAGGCAGTGGTGGTGAGAGAGAGGGAGAGAAAGAGAGAGAGAGAGAGAGAGAAAGCTAGATGGTGGGATGGTGAGAGAGAGGGAGGGAGGGAGGGAGGGAGAGAGAGAGAGAGAGAGAGAGAGAAAGATTTTTGTTATCGCAGACCTTTTGATTTTGAAAATAAGTTCAGCTGACGTTCATGTCATATATCAGCCATACGGATCAACTGGATGCAAAAATTTCGAAGAATAAACGAACTGGACGGAATGAAAAGACAAAAAGGAAAAACATTTTCCCCAACACATCGCATTAATCAATTAAATGAGGCATTTGTTTTTTGGTCAAAATCTACATGAATTTGAACCAAAAATTTGGACGACAACGAAAACAATAAAAATCTATATTAACTTAATAATCAAAAAGTTTCGCCTTCTTTTGCTTTTTTCTTTATTTTTCGTAATTAATAATTTTTAATTTAGAATTTTGTACACATTTATGTAATAATATTTATAAATTTTAAAATCCCCAAGAAAATTATTATTATATTAGAGAAACACTTGTTAGACCCATCATCGAAGAGTGAGGGGGGGGGTTTACTTTGTCGTATAATCGTTTGCAACGGCCAGAAGCAAGCATCAGAGACCCCACAAAGTATTTAGATATTCTTGATCAGTATGAAAATCTACATCAATGTAAACATGTCCGTCTGTCCGTTCATTGTAAACATTCTTCTGGACGCAAAAATGAAGCGATCGGCTTCAAATTTGGCAGAAACAGTGGAAGTTCTTAAACGCTGCTTGGCATTGAAAATGGGTCAAATCGGTGGAAGGACACGGTCACAGCGCCACATAAACTGTGAATACCTCTATTTTTCAAAGGGAATGAAAAATTACTCATTAAGTATAGCAAATAAATGTCCATTAATTTGAACGCATATTCTATGGGTGATGCTGTAGCGTCTGTGCACTAAAATGGAAAAAATGGACCACGCCTATATTTAATTATATTTTCAAAATCTTTACAGCACGCAGAAACAAGCTTCAAAAACCCAATAAAGTATATAATTTCCCTTGAATGCACCTAAGCATGTCCGCGTGTTCGGCTGTCCATCTGTCTGTCTGCGTAACTTTGTAGTATTTGTGCTGAACATTCTCCCGTTAGCGAAAATGAAAATATCGCCCACAAAGTGGCAAAAGAATTTGAAATTGACCTAAACTTTTCAGAGGACGCGCCTACAACGCCCGTCTGTCTCTACGACAAAAATTTTTAATTTGAAAATAGAAGAAATCAACTGCGCCCGCTCTATATTAAAGAGCATGAAAGTTGTGGTCCTTGATTTGTTTTGTCTCTCTTTGGGGTGAGCGGTGATGGGTAGAAAAAAGACTCCGTCCCGACCGAATTTAATTTTCTTGCTTGTTTTTTTTTTTCCGTTTTTTTTTGGATAACTGGAATTTGCTTCAAAGTCTCGAGAAGTTGACAAACCAAATCGAACTACGGCAACTATAGTCGGGGAGAAAAGCTTTACAAATAAGTTTCAAATACAGTCGCGATTCGCTTGTAAGAAACCTGTAGCGAAAGTTTGGTATAAGTTGCAAAATGTTTTTAATGAATTTGGTTTTAATCAGCCTCAGGTACTATGTGTTAATGGTTGCAATTTCTATACCCTACGCCACTTGCGTTAAAGGATCTGTTAAGCTTGTGCGTGTAGTTGCAACATCCAGCATGGCTTGAGATACATTCACCGTTTATCATGCCGATCGATTCAGAATTTGATTCCGCACGAAATGATTGTCTATCCGTCTATCCGTTTGTCCGTCTTGTTTCACCGTATAGGTCGCAAATTTTTGAGATATTTTTATGAAATTTGGTACACTGATGTGTTCTAGCCCAAGCAAGCACCCTATTGAGCCATCTTTTCGATCATTTTTGCATAAATAAAATATCGTAAATTTCGCGACACAAATCACTTAATAACAATGTTCCAGCATTCTAAGTTGGTTTTAGGCACTTTTTTGACCCCATGCCGTATGCTCACTTTTACGGAAACTGGACCTTTATATGGTAAAAAAATCAAAGTTTAAGTACTTCTTGGTGAAAATTCGTTCATGATAATAATTCGACATAAAAATTAACCTTATCGAATTTAGATCGCATAGGCGTGTATTCCTTAATACTTCTTTATGAAAATCGGTCCTTAGTAAATTAATCATTGAAAATTTAAATCACATAGGTCTATGTTTTAGACCTCACCATAGATGGGGGGCTCTGATGAAAGCAAACCCTTCTATGGTGAGAAAGTCTGCTTGTGTGGTAGAAAACAATACACCCTTCGACCAGTAAATTATGTTCGTTAAATTTAGACCACGTTGGCGTTGGAGTATCCTCCAGTATCCGGGCTTTCACGAGAATTATGCATTTACAAAAAAATAATGTACAATTTTTGGTGCATTATTATTTAAGTAAAGTAAGTGGAAGGTATCTAATGGTTAGCGTGGGCCAACTGAAGCATTCTTACATGTACATTAGCGTTAGATAGTGAATATCCAATATTCGTTATTAATTTCCTGATCCATATTTAATTAAAATAAATAAAAACGATATAGTGAGCCACGCCTACCATGTGGGAAGTAATCGAAAAAATGGTCCGACCTGAACCGTTTTCAATAGCATTCGTCCTTGGGCCAAAGTACGTCAGTGTAGTTGTAGACTCAAACTAAAAAGAGGACGGACAGACGAATAGACAAGCTTATATCGATCGGTATACTAAACGGTGGATCTATCTCAAGTCCTTCTGAGTGCTGCAGACATTCGCGCAATCTTAATATACTCTGGTACTGCAGGTGCTGTAGGGCATAAACAAAAGAATATTCCGAGTGTCTGACTGACATCGTTGTAGTTTGCCTTAAATGGTGTTAACCGTTTTTGGTCTTATCGCTGCTTTCGGCTTTTAATAATCATTTCTCGATTGAAATGCTAATTAGTTTAGTTTAGTTTACATAAACGCTATTTATTTTAAAAATTACTTGTTTTTAAACAATTGTTTTAATACAATTTTTTTTTATTTATTTTTTTTATATTTTTCTTTGCTACCGGACTTTGAAATTTTGACGCCTTCGTTGTCAAGAAAGTGTAGTTTATAGCTCCATTATATGCCATTTATGCGATGATCAAATCGATTAAAAATTTCTCGCCGCTAAAGAGTATAAGTGACATGATCAAATAGTAACGGGAATTGTTAAGTTACCCGCAATCTGTCTTATCTTAAAAATTGATTCTTTTTGTTTCTTTTGGTTGCGTTATTAGCAATTTATCCCATAATTTGTGCACAGGATTAACGGAAAGAAAGCCTCTGTGACCGTCCACGCAATCATATGAAAATGAACTGATGAATGCGCGGAAAGCGTCTTCAAAAATTTACGAAAGTCTCAAAAGTGAAACGACGATCCGATGATTCCTAATACGTTCATCACATAGCAAATTCAAAGAAATTTCATTTTACAATAGAAGAAGAATGTCCGTAGGAAAGGAACAGGAACACATTAATAGAAACATGGTAAGCGATTTTGACGATGAAACATGAATTGATGCGAATTTGATTCCAAAATTGTTGCCTTTTTGAATATGTATTAGTGAGAGCTGTCTGGCTGTAAACGTTCTATTCTTCAGTTAGTAAGGTTTTTCTTATTCAAACAACTAATCAACCGACCATGTCGTCATCACGCAATAGCTAAGAATAATGCGAAATGATAGACCACGATCCAGATGATATTGAAGGAAAGAACTATTTCGTCGTTGTCTCTCAAACTGGAAATTTTGAAGTCTACCTTCAAGGGAAGGGTGTGAAGTTATATTTAAATATAACTAGCAAAGACACAAACCAAAATTGTTTTACAGAGGTCTGTTAAGCTCTTAACAGGATGGTATAAAACGAAGTCTCGGAGGAATTTAAGTCAAAATTCAGTTAAAATACAACTTTTGGAAAATTTTTTTACAAAATATAATAAACAAAACATGTATTTATGTATTTATGTATCGATGCAAGTACTAATATCGATGCAAGTACTAATATCGATGCAAGCACTAATATCGATGCAAGTACTAATATCGATGCAAGTACTTATATACTATCAAAATTTGCTTATATGTTAGCCTGTATTATGTTAAATATGGCAATTTTCAAAGTCCCATAAAAAAATTCTCCGAGGAAAACTCAATACAACCTGCGCATGGTTGGAAAGACTATTAATAGAGGATTCATGCTGTGCCAGTTTCATTTTTTCACAGAGCGTGGTTTGCCCACAGTAGCTAAGCAAACTTTCGCTAAATCAACTTTATTTATGACATAGTGTAAAAATACTGAGATTACAAATATTAATTAATTTACATAAATACATGTTTTGTTTATTATATTTTGTAAAAAAATTTTCCAAAAGTTGTATTTTAACTGAATTTCGATTTAAATTCCTGCGAGACTTTGTTTTATAGCATTCTGTTAAGAGCGTAACAGAGCTCTGTAAAAAAAAATTGGTTTGTGTCTTTGCTAGTTATATTTAAATATAACTTCACACCCTTCTTGAAGGGCATAAAATATATTCTGAAACGTAATTAAATATTTTATTAAATATTAAAAATTTTTTAATTTTTTTTTTTTTTTTTTTTTAATATCAAAAGAAAATTCTGACGAAGTTTCTGAGAAACGTTTGTCGATTTTCTGAGGCTGCTAAGCGATCGACTTGTACACCTTCCACCGTTTCGTGGGGAGTAATTAAATTTCTTTGCGGAAATTTTGTTTCCCAAGATATTCCGTGTTCTGATCATTTTATTTATCAATGTCCACGAATTGAAGCGCTAGCTTAGACAGAGCGATCATTGAAGACCAAGTCCGCGTGAGTAGTCTAGTAGGTACGAATTGCGACCACCAAGCCAGAGTTTGCGATTTCTAAACTCAAGTGGGGTAGAGTGTACTTTGGTTGTAGCGGTAGCGAGTGCTCCGTCGGAGACACCCAATACGCTGCGGCCATCATCTCCCTATCTCTTTCTCTTTCCTCATTTCTTTTTCATCGTTACAGCGTTATACCAATATTTGGCACCCATTCAGTGATTGCGGCATATTAAAAAAAAAAAAACAAAACATTGTACGCGATGTTCATGAAAGCTTGTGATGATAAAATTATTCATAGGTTCGATATTTTCTACTGTTTACTGTAAATTGACCCAAACATATCGAATCGGTTCCATCCAATAATCGGTATGGGAAAAAATTTGAAAAATCATTATTCTATGTGTTGGTGGTTGTTGCGTTGTGTTGGTGCGTGGAAAAAAAAACAACAAACCGAGATTATCTCCAATTTATATAAAAAGAAAAATAAAAGAAGATAAATAAAATAAGAAAAACAAAAACAACAAAAACAACAACAAAAAAAAAAGATAATCTTTTCTATGTTTATTATTGTAATAAATACAAACATAACATAAATACATATCGGAATTAATCTCAGAGAATTCTCCCATGATTTGTGCCTTCAGTCAAACAGTCAGTCACTTCACAAAGAAACAGCACCAAAACAATGATGACAAATAGCGTGCGAAAAAACACAAAAACAAAAATAAAAAAAAAAAAAAAGAATAAAAGTAACAACAACAACAACAACAACAACAACAACGACAGCAGCGGCAACAGCAATTTTAAAGAGGTTGCCAAAGAAAAGAAAAATTCTCGACACAAACAAATAAACACACACGCGTAAACACATAAAACACTTATATGCACATATACGTATATTTACGTGTGTATGCAGATACATTTATATATATATATATATATATATACATAACAATAACGCATCAAGCCTAGGCCAACAATGATACTGTAACGTATTTGCAACTGAGTATGTTATCAAAATATATGTGAACAAGAGATATATCCGTAAGAGAAGAAAGAGTCTTTCAAGTTATTGTATGAGGTAAATAAACTATAAAGTAATGCAAACGTTGTAAAGCACAGGATATTCAGACATAAACATACACGTATGTATATATATGCACATGTACATATACATATATATACATATATATACATATATATACATATATATACATGTGCATATGTATATATATGCGCATGTACATATACATATATATACATATATATACATATATATATATATATATATATATATATATATATGAATTTTTATGTTAACATAGAAAAAGAGGCCAAAGTGTGATGGTTCGCTAAAGGAATGACTAAGAATCTTCCAGTCTTGGCAAGTGCTCAAAAAAAAGAAAACAGAAAAAAAAAAATTGATGCACTCAGTGGTAAAGTAATATCTATAGATAAGATTACAGTGAAATTTCTGGGCAGCGTAAATATTTCCATTTCGTTTTCAGGGTTACTTCATAATTCCTTCCTTCTCATAGTCAGTCACATGTTGGGGAAGTTCGATTTGTATTTCTTTTTCTAAAATACTTTTTGCGTCTCGACAGTGCGCCATGTTGTTCATGTTAAATCTTTTAACAAAAAAAAAACCCTATACTCTCCACAATTATTGATTTTATTTAGAATTTCATGTTCAAATTGATTAAAAAAAAATTTAACTTTACAGCTAAAGAAAACTTTATGTCTTGAAACAAGTAAAACCGTAACTAATCCTTCTGAGAACACTGGGTAATTACCCTTAAAGGTAAATTGATCTGTAAATCACTTAGGAAATCTGAATGATAGCATAGAGTCTCTAAAGCAGAGCGATGGCGGTCACACCAAATGAAGAAACGATCTTTTCATCTAGCGATGAAAACATTCGTCGCATTCATGTAAAAAACTTATTCATATTTTCACTTTAGTTTATGTATTAATTGTTCGAAGAATTGCTGTTAAGAAGTAGTTGTAAAGCGGTAAACGATTAGATGCAATGTAACTTGGTAAAGTTGCGCAAAGTTTCAGGTGAAATGATAAAACATATAGAAATTTGAACCTTAAAGACGACTCGCTATAAAATTTTTGAATTTCTTCGCGTCTCTGCTAGTTGTGAAATATCGATTAGAATCGATTAACACGCTCCCTATTGTGTTGCTTAAGAGTAGATGTTATTTCCATGCGATGTGTACCGTTTTAGGTACACAAAATGTAAATTTCATAATTGTGAAGAAATGGCTTTCTTTAAATTTTTTTTTTTAAAGAAAATATACCTCCTTTGCAATTATATATATTTAAAAAAAAAACAAAAAATAAAAAAATGTTTTTATTATTTATTTATTTTATTATATATTAAAATTACTTACTTATTTATTTATTATATTATATGTTTAAACTAGGAAAAGCAAAGTATTGAAATTTTCTTTAACAAGTAATCAGCAACATTACGACGCCATGTGTATCGTTATAGTTACACGTTTCGAACAGAGTTGTAAACATCGTTACATCGCATAAAATAATGTTGAATAACAATTAGTTTTTCGATTTAGTGTACAAATGAGTTTCGCCACGTAATGAAAACGGTACATGTGTCAGGGTATATATTAAAGCCTAGAATGCGAATGGTATCGTCAAAGCCAGAGAAACTGCTTCGGAAGAAAGCGCCGCAATGAAATCTTGCCTCTTAATTCGTTCATATAGGTGATGTCTATAAGTGTCCATTGCGTGGGCCTGTAAATGCAAACGATTTCTATAGCAGTCTTTTATTTTTAGTTAGTATTATAGATAAAAAAGCCTCAAATTCTAAGATTATAGTTTATGTAGAAAAGGACAGAAAATAGTCAATTTTGCGATTCTTATGGTCGCACGTAGAGACTGATTTAGCTAATTTCTGAATTTCAGCTGACGAATGCAAAAGAGAAAAACACGAAATTCAGGATTTTTCACGAGAAACGGTTGCCATAATAATTGAGAAGGACCAGCGATGAGCAGATGGACAGACGAACATGACTACATTGATAGCAAAGATAAATACGAGATAAATTCCATTTTTCTTATTTTAATTGCATTTATATCATTTTACCGAAGTGAAAATTTTATGGTTTTTGCCTAAAAATAGGCGAAATTTTTTAGAGTTTTTACGATCGTTCATAACCCGTAGAAATATGGGGGCATCAGAGTACTCATAACTTGGGAATGTTGTTGATTAGCGTGAAATTCGCAAATCGATTTGTACGTCCGTCTCTCGTCCATTTTTAGCAAGCTGCTGAAATTTTGCATGCTCTTACTCTTAGTTGGCCTTGCCCAAGATTTCGACGGTGCGAGTGTAGCCAAAATTCATTTTAGTTATCTTTTCCTTGGTACTCGAAACTAATGAGCAAAACTCATCCATTGCCGAGTAATATCACTGTTCTTTTTTGCTCTTCCTCTTCCTCTTCTTCTTCTTCTTCTTCTTTATTCTTAATGTTTTAGTTTTTTTTTTTCCCCAAATGTGCATACGTTCGTTCAAACATGTGTGCGAATGTGTCGGAGTCTGTTAACTCGTCACTCTGCATAAAGATAACCTGCAGGCTAATGTTGTCTTGTTGTCATTACACCGAGTTTCTTCAAATAGCTTCTCTTCCCACAATATTAAAAAAAATAAAATAAATAAATAAATGAATAAATGAAATAAAAAACAAAAAAAAAAAAAAACAAAAAAAGGAAAGAAAAGAAAAAAGCGTTTAACCGCAATTTCCGTTACACCTGAGCATACACGTTTACAAGCAAGATCCAAGTAATTTTCATATAGGCATGCATCGGTATGCATGTGTAATTTTGTGTGTAAGTTTGTCTATTTATATTTATGTTTATGTAATTGTTTTTTAATACTAATACAAATATCTGTAAATTGAAAGTTTTTTGACCTTTTTGTAAAAACCTCAAAATGGTTTTTTACCTTTCATTTATATATATATATGACTATAAACGAAAGGAAAGTTAAGTTAACGCGTGCTCTCTCTTATTCTCTGCTTAGTTGCCCTTAACCGATACCAAATTCACATACTGATGTTTCTGATGTTTACTTACAGTAACAACTTAGGAGGAAAGCCAATGTAATAATAATGCTTTTGTACGTACGTACGTATGTGCCTTTCTTTAGCTTAAACTTTGGCAAAAAAGAAGAAGAAGAAAAAAAAGAAAAAAAAAAAAGAGTCAGATTTTCTACATTTTCTAAATCTTTTTCTTTTTCTTTTCATTTTCATTTTTTTTTCTTTCTTTTTCTTTAACGTGAATTCCTTCTAATGGCAAATATATGAAAATTGCATAAATTCCTTAAAGGCATTACCGAAAGGTATATTTACTTTGCTATGGGATAACGACGACTTTTCAGATTATCAAACACTATACGTTAGTGTGGTTGTTTAATGTGAAGAAGAGAATTAATTTCAAGAAATGAATATTGAATTGCCCCGAGAAGTAGGGTATTGAAGAGTAGGGTAGTCGGAGTGCACGAAAGACTTAAGCCATGCAAAGAAATGGCAAAGTGTCCGCTGCTTGCATAGGCAGCGTGCAAGAATTTCAAACTAAATATAGAAATAACTGTGTAGGTGGTGGGTATAAAGAGCTTCGATCTAAGCCGCATTCAAACTCTTTTGTATGTGGGCATGTGGGTATAAATAAGTGTATGGTTTTTTTTTGCTTCTTGTTTTTTGTGTTTTATGTTTTTTTTTTTCTCTCTCCTTTCATAAAACTATTTCTTGTGACAGGATATTAAATGTTATTTAAATATTTGTGCACTTGTAAGTTTGCTCATATTAAATATCCCAGATTATCCATTCAAACATTCCAGGCATTATTTGTAATATTCCGTTCCTATGTGTTCTCTGTATGGGTTGACGGTTTCCTCTTTGGCTAACCGCATCAACTAACTTTCGAACTATCTGTGCATCTAACTGGTGTGTGATTGTGTTAGTCGTGCTTATAGATAGATAGATAGATAGGTAGGTAGGTGTTCATAGGTGTTTGTGTGTGTGTGTTTCTGTTTCGGTTTCTGTGTGTTAATAACATCCCAGTAGTCTATAGTTGGAAGTATAGTGCTCTGACAGCCAACCGGACATATGCGTGCTTTCTGCCGATAAGATTATGCATGAATATAAATATATTCAAAGAGGAGTAAAAGGAATTAATTTTTGAAAAAAGTTTTCAACTTTAATTTAATTTCATTAAATTTATTCTACTTTACGCATAAATCGTTTAATAAAGATAAAGAGGCCGCTTTGTTCATTCTCAGGTTAATTTCTATTTTCGTGTTAAAGATTGTGCACGTATATATGTTTAAGGAGATACGTATCTCTTCTAAATTAATGAATGTTTCATTTTTCCAGTCCACTGATCTTGTCCAAAACGTCTCATATGGAAGTAATTATTTTGTTATTTATGACTTTTGTTCTCTTTCTCTCATCGATTTCCTTCCTAATCATGATGAAGTTGGTTCGTCTAGGTAACACTGACACAGAAAGCAACAAATGTCAAGATCAATACGATCATACGATCATCATGTTAAAAATTACTTCGAATAACAAGTCAATCGATCCGGTAGTTAAATTTTCACTTTACAAAATTTGATGAAGAGAAAGACTACGTATAGAGCTTTAGTAACGACATTTATCAGTTATTGGTTTCGAGAAATAAAAAAAAAATAAGAAGAAAGCATAAGTGGATAGAACGACGTACTGATATCGCGGAAAAATGAGAAAAATACTATCGAAAATTAATTTGGTATTGCTTTCAATCAACGAGAGTTGCGACAAGTACCTATGACAACGCATTTCCTACCGAACTTTACTGGAGGGAAAAAAAAAAAAAAAAAAAAAAAAAAAAAAAAAAAAAAAAAAAAAAAAACACCTTTGAGTTTAAAAAAATTCCCATAAACTTGAAAAGGATCATATCCTTTGTCTTGCGAATATGCTCAGAAGTCTTGACAGAAGTCTTTAATCCGTAAAAATCGATGTTGGAAATCGGAAAGTTTCTCAAAACGATACGATTTTGAATTGTTTGGCTCGATAAACATAAACGAGTGATAGGCATGTTGCAGAGCAAGTAAGCGATCGCCAACATTTCGATTGGATGGACTGAAAATCCAAAATTCAAGTTCAAATATATTTAAGGATTTATTGCGTCTATAAAGGTGGTGGGTGGACAGCAGAAAAATAATGCTCGTCACGTTTAGGCACCACCGACAGCAGAATCGGATCTTTCTTCCATGCAGTCACGAACACCGGCTGAGGATTGTAAAAGTCACTGTGGACTGCGATAATTATTTAAGTTGTGAAGAAGAGATCAATAGCGGAAAATTTGTCGGATTATACGGCCGTAAGGTACGTTGCGTACGCTCGTCCGCTTCAGAAATTCTTTTTTTTTTTTTTTTTTTTCTTGGGTAAGAAAATCGTACTGTCCTCTGATTAATTGAGAATATTGTGCTAAGCTTAGGATGTGTAGGCATAAAATCGAGACGCTTGAGAAAGAGATGACGCACTAAAGAAAACCTCTGTTGTACAAAGATTTGACATTTACGCATTTGGTTGCGTCATCGACGCAACGTCAAACGCGCATAAGTGATGAATCGAACAAGAGCTTGCAATGTTCGGGTGCGTTGAAATAAAGTGCCAAATAGAGAGTGTTCGCGGATAGGATGCTCGAATGCTACAAAAGAAAGTTATTCTTATTCTCGTGTCGTCACCTGGGCCTGAAAACTGAATTTGTTTTGCAAATCCCGAACGCAAAAGACTCTTACTACGTAGGCTCACGCGCATTATCCACATGGACGGTAAGATCTAAACTTTTTAGTAGGACAGTGCTACTGTATATGCTCAGTGAAACGGGTATGACGGGCCTGAACTTGAACTATTCGCTGTTCAAGCGCGATAAGAATATCAAAGCAGTGAATGTAAGAAACCACTTGTTTCCATGATCCAATACTTCATCATATATGGCAAAAAAGCGTTTCGTCACGCATTCAAAGCACTCTACCAGAGACAGTGCTAGCCCATGCATCGAATTCAACGGGCTTTGTGGTGCCGCCTGATACTAATTGTTTGCAGCGATGGGTGATGCGCTTGCTTTTGCATTTTGATTTGTACGAAAATGGATGAAAAAAATGGTTCCATAAATGATTCGCGGCAAAAAGAGAAGATTTCTCCTGACGTAATCTGAACAAATTAGCTCAAGGACGAGAGAACACGTATATCTGAGCGAATTAGCGAAGCTATTGCGTGTAAACGCTTATAATAAATAAACTTGCGATGAAAATAATCGTCGTTGCGAAGCAGTTCTTTCGGCTTCATTTTGAAACACAACGCCATCTGCATAGAAAATGCGTCAAAACTTTTGTGAGATTATGTGACGTGCAGGAGAACATTATGAAGGACATACATTTATACTGCTTCGAAATAATTCACGGTCCGCGATGCTTTCTGGTAAAAAAAAGAAGCCGAGTTGCAAACTTGTAGAGGAAAAAATTGAAAAGATTTTCAATAAAGCATCGAATAGAGACTTTGAATGAACATATCATAGTGTGAGTACCGTGTCTTCGAAATTTATTAATGTCATGACAATAATCGTAATAATATCTTGTATTTTTGCACCTACCCACTGAATATCTACATTAAACATATATATATATATATATATGTATGTATTTTGTTAAATTTTTATTTTTATTTTTTTTTTTTTATTTTTATTTTTTTTTAATTAACATTAATGTGTGTAGCTTTAATGTTTCTGATGTGATGTTATTGTGACGACACATATATTTTCACTTTGTATGCGTTTTCGTGTGCGCGCGCTCGTGTGTGTGTGCGTGCGTTTTTTTGTTTTTTGTTTCTTATTTATTTATTTATTTATTTTATTTTATTTTATTTTATTTTATTTTATTTTTTTTTCTTTTCTTTTCTTTTCTTTAAGCAGTTTAATGACCGGCAATCGTGACTTGTCTGCTATGTAATACGCTCTGCCTTCATTTGCCTGCCTGCCTGCTTGCTTGCCTCCCTCCCTCCCTCCGTCCCTCCCTCCCTCCTCACGCCATTCAATGTAAGCTTTTTCATATTGTATTTCGTATCAAAATATACGTTTCTTAGGCAAAGGTGTGAGCGTTGCGTATTTTATTGTGCGGTTGCTTGTTTACTGCTTTTGTGTGCTCATCAAACGTGTGCACATCTATGCGCACAAATGCGTATATATATGTACCATAAACATATATTCGCTTATATGTATATACAAACAGACCTAAATTGTTAGTGAGGCGTTTACATTTAGATATGTTTTTAATGTGTGAATTTTTGTTGCTATTATTCTTACGTATATATATATATATTCTTTTTTTTTTTTTTTTCTTTTTTGACACAGATTTTGCGGTTATGACAAGTTTTGCTTTTATATGATTTTTAAAAAAACCAAGCAGATGTAAAACGTTTTTATGCTTTTTATAAAATAATTGAATTGTTTATGCGTTTATTTGTTCGTTTATTTATTTATTTATATATATGTATATTTTTCCTCACGTCATTATTCATACGATAGCCGAGTATAAAATTTCATATATTCTTTATAATATTACGATGAATGGGCATCGGCATGGGATGGGGGATTCATGTCTACCTAACGGTTTCTATGGCTCTGATTTTAAGCGAAGAATTCGGACAGATCTATCAAGGCTCAGGACAGATCTTAGGAAAGATCCAACGAGATGACGAGAGAGACTAGTGTGATCCAAATTCAGAAAAATTACTTTTTTTTTTTTTTGTTATTTATTTTCAGCTATTTTTAGCTTAAGGCACTAGAAATTCGATTGTCGTTGTTATGTAAAGCCTTGCTTTTCATTGAAACTCTTATATGGGATTAGGTGTCAAAAAACTGATCAATAGGGCCCAAATTTGCTGCAGTTAATTCCTTTATCAAATTACGGCTATGGACCAACTTTATCATAAAATATAAAAATTTTCGATTTGTTTCTCATATAAAGATTTCGAAGAGTTCACAGAAGAGTTTGCCTGGAATGGGGTTTAAAAAATGAAGTCCCTTTTCTTTCGATTTTTCACACTATTTTTGTAAGCTGCGAATTTTATTTTCTTTATAACGATTTTGTTCAAAAGAACGTGTTATAGGGGTGTGATTGTATTAATGGTTCGATCGAATTCATTTGAGTGACAAGAGTTTGTCGTTGGGCCAAAACACGTCAGTGCATGAAAGAAATTTCGTCAATATATCTCGAAAATTTCTGACCTACACGTTGAATAAAGAAACTCGCGGCCAAAAGAACAGACAGACAAACAGACGGACAACAAGATAGACAAGCTTAACTCATCACAATAATTTTCTCAATTCATCGAAAGTACGCGGACAAATCGACAGACAAACAGATAGATAGACAGACAGACGGACGGACGGATAAAAAAGACGGAGAGAATTGATCGATATAATAAAAGTTGGATTTACCTTAAGCCCTTCTGGATGTTACATTTATCTACCCTAACTTTATACACTCTATGTCACAACCAGCGTAAGCGTTAAGGACCCCAAAATAGTATTTCGATTACGATGAACGAACGTGATGGGATATGTTTGTTATTTTATGTCCAACAGACAAGTTCTGATAGGAGTATTACGACTATTTTCAAACTGGGCCCATCCGATAGGTTAAAGCAAGTTCCAAATCCCTATTTTCTATGTCAATATTGGTGACGAGATGTCTTTGACAAATAGACCGACAAATGGTAGGAATAATATTAAGATAATAATTTTAATGTCAGTTAATGCCAGTGGGAGTGTCCATGCGTACTTCTGAGCATTAAATACAAAAGATGGACAACTGCGAAAACTTTGATGTCGGATATAGGAATTATATAAGCGCAGCATAGACTAGAAACTTTGTAAATTTAAATAAATGTTAACGGTTTACAAATGCAAATGCAAATGCAAATGCAAATGTTTTGCTTTACACTGCTACTATGTAAGAATTGCTTTTTCATTTTTCTTCTCATTTCATTCTTATTCTTCATTATTAATTATTAATAATGTAAAGAAATCTTAATACTAAGCGTTAATACCCATACAGTAACCGATAATGAGATACTTTTCTTACTATACTTCTTTATGTTTACGTTTTAAAGGAATCGAAACGAATGCAACGTATCTATGTTGACTGTCTTAAGGTTTCCCAAAAGACAAACGAATCAAAACAACATATACAGCAGACATTTATAGTTACTTTACGACGTACGAGTATCTTAAGAATTTGTACTTGAGATTACGATGTGTGTTTGCTTACATATTTGCTTCTGTTTCTCGAAACCTTTTGAAATAGTTCAGGAGTTACACAAAAAAAANAAAAAAAAAAAAGCAAAGAAAAAGAAAAAGAAAAAACTCCACCTGGTTGCCCGTATATTTATGATATTTTTCTCTTATACATGGCGATCTACTAGCGTCTTGAACTCAGGAAATCATTTCTTTATAAGAGAACGATGATAGTGCTGATGATGACGATGTCAGTTCAAGACATAAATAAGAATGTCTGTTGCAACCACTGATGGTGAAACATGCCATAAAATATCATATAATACGAGATTATAAATAATATTTACCGGCATTCACGGTTTGAAGAATTTTTTTTTTTATTTTTTTATATTTTTATTTTTTTTTTTTTGTAGTTGCAACGGGGTCGATAGTTTGTTGATTGGTTAGTTGGCTCGCTGATTGGCTCTAGTTAATATGCAAACTGTTCTCCCGGTATACTTGCCATCATTATCATCGCTACGATAATGTTAATTTACGGACAGATATCCTTGAGTGTTCCCTTTTTTTTATTTAAAGCCTGCAGAGATATGCGTTACACTCGCGTAATTAATGATGCGGAGAGCAAATGTAACTGATTTGTTTTAACTTCAATCCATAAAGTGGTTCTTTATTTTTATTATAAAAACCGAATTCTTACATAGTTATACCGTATAAGTATTTGACAAATGTTTCAGTTCACTTTCATAATTAAATTACAATTAAGTAAATTAAACTTAGAGATCGATTAAAAGGCTTGAAAACAATGCTTGTTGTGTATTAAACACCCATAAGACCCCTAAGAGATTAACCGCAATGTCAAGCATTTTAGTAGGCGGATGTTGCAGCGACGAGCACAAGGTTAAGATCGCTGTGAAAGGAATGAGTATTTCTATGAGTAACTCAACTTGATGACCTTACGCAGCTAAGCGAAAGCTAATCTTCGATTAGGAACGTTAGGGAAGTTCAGAAGAACATAAAACGATGCATAATCGTTAAGGCGGATATTAATTTAGCAAAATTATATAGACATCACAAAAGTGTGAGCGAGCTTGAGTCTGATACCGATTGGTTAGTAAATATTTTGATTGTAAAGTTTTCGTAAACTCAGATAAACTTTTGCGTTAATACCATTCATATCCATATGTAAGGCCAAAGTTGAATTTGTTATCGAGCGTTATCGGGTCCAAAAATACCATACACGTATCACATATAATATTGATATTAAGAGTGACGCCGTCATGTCTAGAGCCGTTGGAAGGAAGCGTTTCTGATTTGCTTGCGTTAACAGAGAGAGAGAGAGAGAGAGAAAGAGAGAGAAAGAGGCAGAATGAGACAGAAAGAGGCAGAATGAGACAGAAAGAGGCAGAATGAGACAGAAAGAGGCAGAATGAGACAGAAAGAGGCAGAATGAGACAGAATAGAGGGATAGCGAGGGATAGCGAGGGATAGCGAGGGATAGCGAGGGATAGCGAGGGATAGCGAGGGATAGCGAGGGATAGCGAGAGATAGCGAGAGATAGCGAGAGATAGCGAGAGATAGCGAGAGATAGCGAGAGATAGCGAGAGATAGCGAGAGATAGCGAGAGATAGCGAGAGAT
>KK502691.1:309911-326201 GCA_000688735.1 Glossina austeni
TATATATATATATATATATATATATATATATGATATATATGTACTTTATGGGGTCCCTGAAATCTTTTTCTGGACATGGCGAACGTTTGACGAAATGAATTGCCTTTCACTTGGCGGTTGGCGGTGAGTGTTAAAAACCTAGCATCATTAACTTGACGCAACAATCTGTTGAAATGTGTACGCGTACGGCGAGATAAAAATTTTCATTCTTGATGATGCATGGGTGGGGTGCATTTCACGCGACATTTTAACAATGATTTCTTCAATGATTACTTCTTAATATTCTCGAGTAGATGCAGTGGAAGAACTGCACAAATCATCCCAGCAGTTTGGATGTATATAGAAATTCTTGAAAATTATTAGAAAATTATCACAAGTTTATAAAAGTGCGAGATCAAAAAAGGGGGCATTGCGATGACATTTGACAAGCAAAAATTTCAAAAAAATTTCGAACCCTTCAATGTGATTAAGCTTAACTCTCATTTGCCCGGGGAAGTAAAGAGAGGAAATATCTGCCTTTTGGGTCATCGCAAATTCAAGGTAAATAGTCAAACAATCTCTGCAATCAGTTGGCAGTTGGCAGTTTCATATCGTTTCTTCCCTGGCTGGTGGTGGCGGATGTACACGATGTTTATTTTCGACAACACTCTGTTACGTAAATAGTGTAAGATAATAACATTATCTCCCCGTACAAGCTCATATAGTCTTTTCTAAAAGAATGAGATAGGCCTCGCTCCGCTCAGTGAGAATACTACGCCCATGCGCACAGTATAGACTGGTTTCTACATAACTCTCTTATCGTTCGGGAGTTCGGGTCGGGTGGGACTTAGAATGTCCAACCGGAGACTTTATAAATTTTCTTTTTCATTCGGAAACCACGGGTGTCAGGAGTCCGCGAAGCACTTCTTCTGGCTTCGGCCTGACAGCGAGAACGGCCCATTCCAGTAGTTTCGCAATGATTGTGGTTAGGCCGAAATCGCCTAAGCAAAGAGCTTTTGCTCGATGTGGAGTTGCATCGCAATCCATTGCCTTACCCATAGACAGAGGCTTTAGATAGTGCCTCGCTCTCAGTACTCTAGGGCCTAATTTTCCGCACGGTAACTAGCGCGCCGACTTCGGCACTGTATGCTGCGGTGATTATTAACATCGGGCCGTTTGAGTGTGCCACACTTTGTGTGCCATCGGGCACCGGGGTCAAACCTTCACGGCAGTGTACCCACATTAACCCCAGACTTTGTTAAAAGACTCCTTATATGTAAGTCGTATAAAAGTTGGATAAAATTGGCGGGCTTCGTAAAGGTCCTTTTACTTGCTGTCGTGTTGTGCAAGTGAAATTTTGCAGGCAAGTAAACAGCTCAGGAGAATGTCTTACACACAGTTCTCTAAGTCAATTCGGAAATCGTTGTAAAGAAAAGGAAAACAATCAGAAATGTTCGTCGCGGCCAAAATGGAAAATGGCGCCGATTTTAGTATATGTCATGACAACACATATGAAAATCGCTTCTAAACGATCAAAAAATTTAATTGGAAAATCTCTTCCCGGGAACTACTTATACACTACAGGATGTGTGGCCCGCACAGGCTTGTGCGTGTTGTGTTGTGTTCACCTTTTATTATATTAATCGATTCAGAATCATTTTCTGAATCGATCTAAGCTTTTCGGTTCATCTGCATATGTATTCTTGTGGTCAATCTGCGAGTCGCAATTTTTCAGATATTTTGATGAAATTTGGTACACTAGCCTGTTTGAGCACGAGGGCCGAGGTTAATCTCATTATGAAAAGTGTTTTTATGAGAAAATTTTGGAATTTTTGGGAATTTCGCGAGAAAAATCGCGGACAATTAGTATGTCGGCGCATTAAAATTATGTGAAGAACTTGAAACAAATGCGATAATTTTTGGAACCCTCTGTCAAAGAACTGTTCCCTCTAAAACCTTAATCCTTAACCTAAAACCTATTGTTTTTAATTTTCAATATTTCTTATTGGAAATTGCTTCGTAATAATAATTTGATATTACAAATTGACTTTCGCGAATTGGGATCACGTAGATCTATTTTCCGGATCCCACATCATGAAAGGTTTCGATCTCAAAAATAATCTTTTACATGAAAAAAATGTCCACTTTTTAATCATTTATGATGAAAATTGGCTCGTGAGAGTAATTTCATACACACATTCGATCAAACTTGGATTAAGTACATGTATTTTTTGGACATTATCGCATCCAAGAATTCCCAGAAAGTATAAATCTTTATATGTCGTAAATGTGTAATTTTCTTCTTCTTTTTTTTTTTTTTGATGAAAATTTGTTCATAATAATAATTTGATATAAAAATAAACTGGATTGATTTTGAACCACATGGATCGATTTTTTGAAGATTATCCAATACGAGGGTTCCCATGAATAGCAAGAGGCTTTAACGAAAAAGTAATGCAGTAAAAAAACTTACCGTGAAGAACTCGATTTTTTTGGGCCTCTCATCGGCAGCAAAAGCCTTTACATAGGGGCAAAGTATAATTCGTAGTGCGCCAGTAAATCAAGTTTTTCCATTTCAATTGACGTTTCGAACGTTCCTTCAATGCTTTGATGAAAGTACAAACATTATCTATAACTTTTGGGTTACTATCACAAAAATGAAATCAAAGATTGCATTAGCTGGACCGCTATAGAGTGTCTAATGGTCGGTCTAGCCTCACGCTTGTGTTATTTAATAAATTTTGAAAAATTTCCTATTTAGCGGAACAACATTCTAAGATACTAACATTCATACTGGTATGCAATAGTGTAATTTGTCCATTGGCCTCCTACAGCCAGTTCATGTCAAGATATCAAATTTGAAAAATTTATTAAAATTATTTCGGACAACCAAATTCGCCCGATCTTTACTGAATGAAGCGAAATTTTCCAATTTAAACGCGAACTGTTTTTATGCGTTTTTTTTTTGTTTTTTTTTTTTTTCAGAAGAAGAATATTTGGCGTTGATCAAGTGCCGTCAACATACCGATTTTCTTCGTTTATCAAAATCATTTCCCGTTAGTTTTTTTTTTTTTTTCTTTTTTTTTTTTTAAAGTAATTGAACGGACTTGGCCTTAAAATCCAATCATAGCCTGACGCTTCCTTATATGGAGTTCTGTTAACTATTCGACGTACTTATGTTAGGTTCTTTATAGAGTTTGATCACGACAAGCTTTATGGTCAATATCTTTGACAGTTAGATTCAATTGATATTCAAAGGTCATAATGGGGACGTAAATAGGAAAATTCTAAAATGGATCGGATTTTGGCTACATTACGGCGTATCGAAAAAATGTGAATGATTTTATATATATATTAGGTGCCTGCGTGTATTTTGATCATTTTTTCACTGGAAAATGGCGTTTGTGTTGTGAAAAAATTGGCACAACATATACTAATCAAAATATTTTCCACTATTTTCTCCAATACTTTTGTTCCATCTTTCGGGCAACGCGGTGATACCCTGTCGAAAGGACAAGATTGGTTCCAATCATCGACCTATTTTCACACTTCTTCAGCATTTCGAAACCGTGTGTTAGCCAAGCGATGCTGCCAATCGATCTGACCAAGTGGTAATCAGAAGACGCTATGTCTGGCGAGTACGCTGGACGCGGCAGAACTTCCCATTCCAGCTGCAACAACATATCCTTGACTATCCTTGCAATGTGTGTCCAAGCCCTGTCATGCAAGAGGATGAATTTGTGCCGCTATTAACCGCTTTTGCTAGGCTTTCTTGCAACCATACATCGTTCAACCGACATCTGCAGAGTTGCCGTATCATTCGGTTTAGGTGCTCGTAGACTACACTAAACCCTCCTGATTCCGCCATGTGCATAGCAAAGCTCTATGGCAATGAACATTCCACTTCGGTGCCGCTGTGGTTGGCTCCCTTGGATTAACTTATGGCTTTTTGTCGTAATTGCCCCACTTTTCAGGCCACAGAAAACTCTTTTTTCTTTTTCCTGGTAAGCAATGAAGTCCCGATGTGGAAACGGTTTTCAGACAATTCGTATGGTGGGCATACTCCACCCTTTTGAATCTTTACCCATTGCACTGTGGATTCGTTAACTGATAAGGTGCTCGAAAGTTTTTCGAGATTTTATGCTGGATGGGTCTTCGTCCAATAAGTCTAGCAAATCATTGTCATAGAACTTATTTGTTGCTCCAGGCCGTTCTTTGTCGTTGTCAGCAGATTTCCTCAAATCAAACAGCGAAAGTGATAAATGTGGAAAATGAAATTTTAAGCGTTCCGCGATCAGCATCTGCATACATTGAATAGCTTAGTTAAACTAAATAGAAAGAATGGTCAAGATTATCGAATTTAACCGTTGTTGTGCACCCTCATACTTCGCATCATTTGATATCATTTTTAGCTATAGATGTCGCTGATCAAAATACTTGCAATCATCTATTATTTAATTTAAGCGACAGTTGTTAATGAAAAAATTGGTGCCAAATCAATGGGGATTTCGCGTTCATTTCTTAATTATAAAATCGACATTTTTGTGTCGCCTTTTTTTTTTTTTTCGCGAATTTAATTTCAACTTAATGACACATATTAGATTAAAATAATTGAAAAATTTTTTTCTAAAAATTCATTGCATTGTATTGACATTAAATTCATTTTATAAGTCATTTTGTTAACGGCGTCTGTTTTTTTTTTGTTTTTTTTGTTTTTAGTTTTTTGTCAGAAGTTAGATTATTGTTATTGTTGCGCATTTGGTAAACGACACCTCATGCCATAATTAACTAGTCTGCTGTGATGGTGATTGTCTAACTGTTGCTGGTTTTTGCTGGTAGTAGCGGTATGTAGCGGATGACGGTGATGGTGGCGGTAAGGGCAATGGTAATGGTAATCGTAGTGGTAGTTATAATAGTAGTAGTAGTAGTAGTAGTAGTAGTAGTAGTAGTAGTATTAGTGGAAGTCGTAGTGCCAATGATTGTGTTCATGTTCATGTTTTCGTTTACCATGTACAAGGCCGTTACAGGTTTTTAGTTTTTAGTCAACTTACTGTTGTCGGTTAGTCGCTTACTCGATAGGACAACGATTGGTGAGATATATGTGTTCATATATTTCATATATCAAGTTTTTGTTTTGCTTTGAACTCGTTCTCTTGTTTTTTGCTGTTTTAATTGAATGGTTTGTTGGGTCGGCAGCCTAGTCGGAGAAGTTGATTTTTTTATTTATTTCTTGGCATAAATATCGAAAGCTTTGGAATAAAAAAGCAAAAAAAAAAAAAAAAAAAAAAAAAAAAAAAAAAAAAAAAAAAAAAAAAAAAAATTACAAAAGAAAAAAAACAAAATCAATTTGCTTAGGTAGGTATGTGTGTACCGAGAACACGTGTTCATTTTATAAAGACCGGAGGATGGTATTTGATTGCAGGTAAATATTAAGCATAAACTTGATGTATGGTAATACAGTCTTTGGTTTTTTTTTGTACTTACTACCGATCGACGGCGGCACATTGATTTTGTGAAAACGTTTGCCACATCCAGACGAAGGCCTCACAGAGCCCAAACATCCCTGATAAGCATCAAATTTTATAACGATGTAAGCATGTCCCTCTGTCCATCTGTGCAATTACTGTGAGAAACGTTTTCTTTGACGCAAAACTGCAGCTATCAGTTTCAGATTTAGCAGAGACTTTGGAATCTCTTGGCTAGCAGCTCTCTGTCCTCCAAAGCAAGAACTCAATAACTTCTCAAAAACTAGACAAGATAAGTCTTTTAAAGTTTCCACCCATATACCCTATAGGCAATGTTATAGCATCTGTACAAAAATGGCCACGCCTATCCAATATTATAGCTTAATTTTTTGGTCAAAACCTTTCTAACACCCAGAAGCAGGCTTCAAATATCACACATAGAGTAAATACATTCTTGACCAGTGTCATATTACGAATCTATCTAAAACTGCTCGTCTGCTCGCCCAATTATGCGGCATCGGTTATTCGCAAAAATGGAGATATTCCTCCCACATTAAGAGGCAAAGAAAAAACAAAAAAAAATTGAAAAATTCCAAAATCCGTTAAAGAACACGCCTATATCTCTGGATTTCTTCGCATTGATCATAAATTACAATACGAATTACACACGAGAAAAACTTCCTTCTTTTTTTGCTACAATAATAGAAAAAATTCGCCACGCCCACTCAAAAGTATAAAAACTTACTTTTTTGGTTAAATTGGGTGATGGGCATAAAAAATTCGGTCACAGTTAAATATAATTTTCTTACTTGTCGTTACGTATACATATCTGAATATATCCAGAGATGTGCTCTATATTTTTTGCCAACACTTCTGAATTGTAACATCAATTATCTTAGTCGTGTATACCTAAAGAATAGAAATAAGATCGTAACGGGCTTTAAGAATACACTACTTACGATCGCCTTACGTCTACCATTTTTATCTCTAACGAAAACCGCGATACTCAAGAGTTTATCGTAACTGATGTTTTTCTAAGCAGTAAGCAGACTAGAAAAAAAGAACGAAAAAAATCATTAGCTTGGCATTGATTCCATATAGGGAAATATACGCATATATATATATATATATATATATCGACTTTTAATCTGAATTATTTAAATTTTGATATTTAAAATTTATATACATATATATGTATATGTATATATATATACATACATATATATATATATACATATATATATATATATACATATACATATATACATATATAAATTTTAAATATCAAAATTTAAATAATTCAGATTAAAAGTCGATTAACATTTTTTTTTTTTTTTTTTTTTTTTTTTTTTTTTTTTTTTTTTTTTTTTTCTTTCTTTTTTTCTTCTTCAAATTCTGTAAAGACAATAATGTTCGACTATAAACAAATATATATTTTCATTACGTTACGGGCCGGCCAAACTCAAACTCGGTAGAATAAATATCTAATAAAAACCGGTATGTGTACGCGCGCGTGTGTGTGTGTCAGCAGGTTACATTACAAAAACATTACATTTCCTATGTACACAAGCATGTGACGACTCCACATTTTAACCTACATTTAAAATTCAGCATTAAATTACTGCTTAAGTATGCATAACAAACGAGAAAAAAAAAAAAAAGAAGAAAGCATCTGAACTGATCTTATAGTCAAATTTTACAAATAAATGAATAAACAAAAAAAAAAAAAAAAAAAAAAAGGCAACTGCCAGATATCAGGCGAGCGTGACAACCAGATGTGACCATATCCCACATACTGGAGACAAATCTCCTTGACACTCGTTGAGTTTACACATTTTTTTTTTATAAGTAGCGACTGAATCTCTAAAGCGATTGAATCTCAAAATCTTTCCAAATGGACTAAAGATCAATATTTCCGGTACCGTGTATAATACTTTATTAATGAAAATATCCCGCATAGAGGTTATATTAAGTTTCTCAAGGGTTTCAACTATGGTTTGAAGATCTCATCAAGCAAATACCTAAATTTATATAGAGCTACTACTACCTGTCAGTCTATGCGTGCGAAACCATACTGTGATCTTAATCTTTTCTTTCGACTATCATTACGTTACTTTGAAACATCTCAGCGATATCGGTCGTTGACCTTGACAAAAAAATTTTTCTTCTGTTACTTTTGAGTTGTTTTATTTCCAAGCTTTAAGCTCCGGTTTTCTTTTGTTTTTTTGGTTCTAATAAAACTCGGTTGCATTTTTCGGAAATCAGTAAAATCCCACAAAGGGGACGCGAAAAAGTATGGAAAAAACCTTCATGTAGCAAGTAGGATTTTTAGTTTGTATAACGTGTCTCGCTCGTAAATAAATAATATATATGTAACACGATATATGATTCATATAGCGAGTGAATAGATCTGCAAACTGTTGCACAGTTAAATAAAATATGCGCGATAATGGCGGATATTGAAAAATTTTACCCAAGCCAAACGTGTTTTTTTTTTTAAATGTCGCCTGTCACGTGTACCATTTTCAGTACACGGCAAAAGGCATTTACTCGTCACGTTCAATTCGTTAGACTCTCGCTTTCACTATTTTATGCGCTGTAATGACATTGAGAACCTTGCTTGAGACAAATCCGATACCGACAACTGTATGCGTGTATACGTGACGTGGCGAATTGTATGTTTTCTCTCGTAACCACAAAAGAGATTTTATTCACAATTAGTAAATTTTCAAGCCTGCATCGAAAACCGGAACAGGTGCCGTGTAAAAAATGGCTTCTACTCATAAGTAGCTTGGCTGGGAACATGTTAGTTGATCAGTTTCGTTTTCAAACTTAGTCTCTGGAAATGATCCTTCAATTTTGAACTCGATTTCCAACCACAGCTGCATGAGTGGATTTGACGAAATGAGCTTAGAAACGAAGGCCTATCCGTTATAAGTGCTATTTCAGGGTCTGAGTAATGGGTTTAGAATATGAATAATGGATTTAGAATCTAGAATAGGAATTCTAAATTATATTTTTTCATTTGTTAGTAGATATGGCATAAAGTGTTATAGTCCATTATGTCCATTATGTCCATTATGTCCATTATGAGGATATATTAGATTTATCATCGTAGTGTATACAACGATGGCATCACGAAGATTCCATGTTCTCGATTAGTACGAAAGACGAAGTATTGTAGACGATACGTATGCGGAAGGGCAAATCCTCACTAAGTTCACTCGCTATATGAAACACATGTCCAGTACAGTTGTTTTTAATCTTGGGCGCTCGATTGTAATATGAAGAGGCGGTAAAGCTCTCGCATACGAAATAAATTCGATAAAAATATTTACCTATGTCTTCGGTAGTAGTTCGATACGATTTCGCTTAATTAAGGGACACGGCTACGACATCCATGATAAATATTAGCTTTTTGTCGTAGTGTCGACAGAGGAAACAACGAACATCAATTTGAGTAAATGAACTAAGAAATTTTGATTAAGAAAATATTTACATTGCGAACGCGAACCGTTTCGCAATGATTATCGATAAGTTTTCCATTCGGGTTTTCCAAGGATAATTTTTTCGATAACCGAAACTATGTATTGACCGAACATAATTAATGTTAATAAAGGATACATTGTCACGGTTGTCATCATTAAGAGGAAATAATGAGAGGAAGTGGTGCGATCGCAATCATTTTCAATAGCGATCGCTTTTGAAGGTTGAAAGCGAGAAAAGAAACCGACGAACGGACAGACGGACATCCGAGCTTAGATCCAGAATCACTTTCTCAATTGCTCCGGTCGGCCTATCTTAAAATCTTCCGATATTCGCATACATCCGCACAAAGCACAAGTGACGCATGTGTATACAAAATCAATTTCATTGAATAAACACGCAACAGCTGCATGCATATAAGCGTATGTTTTATTTGTTTGATTTCCTTCGCCCGAGCTTATGAGAAATGCCAAAAGGAAAAATAAAAGTAAAAGATCGACTAAAGAGTGAGCGGCACGTATGTACAAAATAAAGTTTAATGCTAAGACAATCTTAGTTTGCCGCACACAAACAAACAAACAAAAAGAAATATCTAATCACTGCAAAGGAAGAAATATATATATATATATATATATATATATGTATATATATATATTATTATTATATCTTTGTATAGGATGTATAATGAAATTCAGTCTTTAATGACATTGAAGTTAAAATTCAGTACGAACGGACGTATAGCATAATAATAATTAAATAATATGAAACAATAAAACAATAGTAGAGTGACTTCTCCAGCTCCCAACTCATTATGGCAAATAACTCACGCATTGCATATCAAGCAAATAATGTACGTATATGCACATATATTATAGAAAAATGTAATTAAAATATCATTAAAGAAATTCAATTGTATTGAATATAATAATAAAACTTAACTCTTAAATGAAACTTAAGAGACATCATTGTCGTATATCGTAAATTGATTCGAATTCCTGCTCTTTCGATAAAGCATTTAAACTCGACCATGGATGTCAAATTTCGCCTACAGTTTATACTATTTATGAACTGTGATTGTAAGATTGTATGTATATATGTTATGGATGGCATGCAATTTGCATAAAATGGTGTAACACACACACATATATATATATATATATACGTATATTGATAGCATAGGATGTTATTCAAGGGTTGGGATCCGTCTGCTTCTCTTCCCCCCTATGAAAATAGGTTGCTTCGTTTGTCCTTACCGTCCTTACCGTCTCTTGAAAAACGTAGATTTCTTCTTGGCGTTTGCTTCGCAATCAAATTAATAAACGGCGCTATTGACTCGCCGTCATTACTTGGAGAAATAAGTTTTAATGTTCCTAACCGCTTTTCTAGGCACTGTACCTTGGTTAAGGTTAGTCATTGTAAATATAATTATGAGCTGTTTAACCCGCTCAGAGTTGTTTGCAAGAACCTAAATAACGTCTATCACCTTTTTTCATTATCGGACACTTTAAAGTCCATTAAAGTAACATTGCTTAATACCCGAGACTTACCAATCCCGTACTTAAATTAGCTCTTAATCCTAAAAAGTCGCTATGATTCGAAAATTAATTGTTGTGAACGATTATCGGTTGCCAAGCCTATGCACGTTTGCGATGGCTTAGGGGTTCATTTGCAACTAGATTCTGCACCGGTTGTGGGTGTGGCTCTGTGCTAATTGTGTACATGCTTTTTTTTTCTTTTTCTTTTTTTCCTTTTATTTGTTTTATTGTACTTATACTAAGTTTTTTTTTAATAATAATTAATTTAAGATTTACTTTAAGAGTCGTTGGAACTCGACTGCTGTTTGTTTTACTTGAGTTCTGTATAAGTGGAATAAATAAATAAAAAAAAATATCGTGATTCGGCTTTGGCAACCCTGTTTCCTTGACGTCATCCTGGACCATATAATGTTCAGCATAATGTGCGCTACACGCAAGCAAAATTGTGTGAACAAATTTGAAGAAGCTGGATAAGTGAAACGCGTGCGCGTCCGCGACCGAGAATATTGGTGCTGTTAGTGAAAGTGCACGAAAAAGATCCAAATTTATGCCTTACAGGTCGCGCACAGTATTTGGGGCACATTTTATGGCATATTGTGGCCGTTTTTCTTTTCTTTTTTTTTTTTTTTTTGGTTTTCATTTCGATTTGCATTTCCATTCTCACAAAATGCAAGTAAGATAAGAACTGAAATCGCCTGAGCATACATACTGAGTATTCGAACAGCAGCGTTTGAATGACGATTTTTCCCAATTGATTTTCCTTCAGTGATAAGAATTTCACAAACAATGGCAAGATCCTATAGTTTCTGTATTATTCGCCAACGTAACGGAAGTCAAAACAATCAAGCAAGAAAATCTTAAAGATTTCAGCTATTTCTTAATCGCATAATATTTCCTTCAATTTGGAAACAAAAAAAAAATAAAAAAACCAACTTCAAGCAAAACAAAAGAATTGTAAAAATTGTACCATAAGCACTTTATATGCCGTACTAGGCGCTTGCATGTATTTTGGCCATTTTGTCGCTTGAAGAAGGCTTTTATTGAGAAAAAAGTGCTACAAAATATTTTCCACTATTTTCTCCAATACTTTGGCTCCGTCTGTTTGGCAACGTGGTGATGCCCTGTCGAAAGGACAAGATTGGTTCCAATCATCGACCTATTTTCACACTTCTTCAGCATTTCGAAACCGCGTGTTAGCCAAGCGATGCTGCCAATCGATCTGACCAAGTGGTAATCAGAAGACGCTATGTCTGGCGAGTACGCTGGACGCGGCAGAACTTCCCATTCCAGCTGCAACAACATATCCTTGACTATCCTTGCAATGTGTGTCCAAGCCCTGTCATGCAAGAGGATGAATTTGTGCCGCTATTAACCGCTTTTGCTAGGCTTTCTTGCAACCATACATCGTTCAACCGACATCTGCAGAGTTGCCGCATCATTCGGTTTAGGTGCTCATAGACTACACTAAACCCTCCTGATTCCGCCATATGCATAGCAAAGCTCTATGGCAATGAACATTCCACTTCGGTGCCGCTGTGGTTGGCTCCCTTGGATTAACTTATGGCTTTTTGTCGTAATTGCTCCACTTTTCAGGCCACAGAAAACTCTTCTTTCTTTTTTCTGATAAGCAATGAAGTCCCGATGTGGAAACGGTTTTCAGACAATTCGTATGGTGGGCATTCTTCCGCCTTTTGGATCTTTACCCATCGCACAGTGGATTCGTTAACTGATAAGGTGCTCGAAAGTTTTTCGAGATTTTATGCTGGATGGGTCTTCGTCCAATAAGTCTAGCAAATCATTGTCATAGAACTTATTTGTTGCTCCAGGCCGTTCTTTGTCGTTGTCAGCAGATTTCCGCAAATCAAACGACAAAAGTGTGGAAAATGTGGAAAATGAAACTTTTTGATCACTTCCGTGATCAGCATCTATATATGCTGAATAACTCAGACTAAATGGGAAAACAGTTATTTTATGTAGAGAAAGGTCAAGATTATTGAATTAAACCGTTGTTGTGTACATTGAAACTTCGCATTATTTGATATCATTGTCAGCGATAGATGTCGCTGATCAAAATACATGCAAGTACCTATTATTTGTAAATATTGTGTGTACAAACGCGCATATATTTGTTTTTGTAAGACTTTGCAAAACAATATCATTCGTGCACTTCATAGTTTTAGCTAAACTCGCAGCCATATGCTGTTCTGTCTTATTCTTTAACAAATTAATATTTTTTACTGCCCTCACAAACTTACCAGTTAGAGTCTTAGGCGGCTTTTATTTGTTGTTTGTTGTTGCTGCTGCTGCTTTATTGACTTGACTACTTGACTGAGCGATATAAGTAAATATCTTATGAATATTGTAAACTGATCATAGGTTGAAGGGAAAAACTGATATTTTCAATTCGAATCGAAAGGTTGTACCTCTCAGGACATGAATTATTATTTTAAAAAAAAAAAAAAAAAAAATTCTTTTACGCATTGGTCTTGCATATGCCCCCGATAACTATTAATTTTTTTAAGTTATATTTCATTTTTTCCTTTTATTTATTCTCTTGTTGACTTTATAGTCGTTTGTTCGATGATGTGCTATGTCACAATAATTTTTACTTACACTCAAATAATTAATTGCTTCCCCCTTTGCTGTTGAAGCGATTACAATGGCATGACGGGGTGGTTAAAATGATTGATTATGAAAAAAAAAAAAAACAGAAAAAGATTTATTTAAAGCCATATAACGTTAACCTATTCTTGTGTAATTGCTTTAAATATCCATAAAAAAAAAAGAAGAAGAAGAAGAAGAAGAAGAAGAAGAAAGATACTGTTCCCTCTAGGACGAATCTTGAATACCCCTTGTCGTCATCATTTCATAATTATTTGTATAGTAAAGTCATGGGATATTACGCTACATTGCTATGATAGTTTGATCGGAGAGCGAAAAATGCATAAACGATTGCGTGAAATTCCTAACTTCTCGAAGACAGACAATTCTATATATTTGGTTGTGTCTCTGAATGCGTTACAAATTGAATGTCGTCTTCAGGCGACTAACTGCAGGTATACGCAATCAAAATGTAAAATAATTGAACGGAAGGTGTTCTCTAAATGTTAATATGCGGAAATTATCGCATGTACGCACGATACACACATGCCAACGAGGTATGCGGGTTGCAATTTAGAGACTTTAACACTTTTAGTTTAGTTGTATGCCGAAGGCTAATTAAGGGGGTATGCTACCTGTTTACCTACACCTTTATTGCTGCGTGTTTGTTCACGATCTTTGTTGTTTTTTTTCTTCTTCTTCTTCTTCTTTCTTTATGTTATGCGATAATTTAAATGATTATACATATTTGTAATTGTTTTTTTTTTGTACTCACAACATGAGGCGACTAATAAAATTTTTCAACTGTTTGTGTTATGTATAAGACTACGCATAATATATATGTATATTTTTATATATGTATTAGGTGTTGTATGTACTTTATATATTATATATATGTATATATTATTTTATATGTATATACAACACTTATACCTATATAATTTTTTTAACTATTTATTTTTTAATTATTATTTTTATTGTTTTTTTAGTTTTTACTATAGAACCAGCTTTTTATACCCTACATCACTTGTGATACAAAGGCATATTAAATTGGTACGAATATATAGAACACTCAGAAGGTAGTCCAGATAAACCCATTTTGTGTATATTATATAAGCTTGTCTGTCCGTCTGTCTGATTTTCTTCTATTCAGCCTACAGGTAGCAAATTTTGAGATACTGACGTAAGGACGAATACTATTGAAAATTGCTTTGGCCGAACAACTTTCTCAACCGCTTCCCAATACAGGGCCATGGTTGATTATAGTGTTTTTAATTGTTCTTTTATTCATATTTTTATTATTACGTTTATATCAATATATAAATAATTATATGTTATCTTATCTTATTATTTAAAAGTGCATTGTTGTTGTTGTTGTTGTTGTGTATATCCTCAGACTTTTTTTTTTTTGTCAACAAAATTAAGTTAAAAATTTATCTAAATCACTTCCAAGGTTTCTTTCTATAATCAGCGAAATTCGCCAAGCCAGGGCCATACTTTATGGTTGCATCTATAATAACCTTTTCTATATGTTAATAAATTTGCGCTCGAGCTTGTTTACTTCTTGATCGTTTATGTTAGACAAGTATCTATATACTAAGTCTATGCAATGTTAAATATGCGCATGAATAGCCGAATAAGCCGAATAAGTAAGCATCATGGGTTCAAAATTCAAACGCGGTAGAGTTTTAATTTAGAAAGTGATTGTAGCTATAGTGAGTGCGCAGCCAGTAAAGGCATAACACTTATGGATTGAGCTACGATTGGCTGTCACCGTGCTACACGATCCGCCATTTAAAAAAATAAGGAGAAAAAAAAAAAATTTAATCTGTTTCAAAGTGTATACGGTACTTTTTTTACACGGTTTTTATTTAAATAAAACCTTTTGCTTTTTTATACGATTTTATTAAATATTGGAAGACTCGGACAACTGTTCGAATCCAATTTTAACTATCGTTGCAACTGTTGAGTAAGACCTACAAGCATGCGATTTTTTTTTTTAGACGATTTCTCTGCGAAACGTCTATCGTGTAAATGAAAATGCGTTCGTGTATTATATTAGGCAGATATTTGTAATACATGGAAATGTTTATAAGATAACATAAAGATTCTTTTAACTCGGATTTTTTTACTCCGTCCTTTATATGTTTTTTTTTTTTTTTTTTCTGCAATATATTTATCATATACAGATATGTAGTAAACATGTTAGATTTATGCTTATAATGCGTGGCAGCAAGTATCTGTTCATTTGTGTGTATTTGTGTGTGTCTGTTAACATTCCAATTATAAAATTTTATCCAAAAATATTTCATATTTCTAATGCTTTAGTGTTTTGTTGGTAGATTTTTAAATAAAATTCTTCTTATTAAGGCATAAGTGAAACAAGATGCGGTGTAAACTAAATATTTATATAATTTTTTGCTTTATTTTCTTTTAATGCCTTCATAAATATGAGATTAAATGTGTGTGATGTGATGTGTCTATATAATTGTACACTAATTAAGATAACAATGTAACATGTCAGATGTTGGTTGTTAGGAGAGGAAGAAGTTTAACAAATGTTATAATTCATGTATACGAGTTAACGATACCAAGTGTCGTGTTAATTCGATGAGAAATGGCGTTAGTTTTGTTTTTCTTTTTATTTTATTTTTATATATTAAGAAATTTTAATTATTATTATTATTATTTGTTTTTTTTCTTTTTTTCACGAAATTTTTTGTTTTAAGGTCAGGAACTAATTAAGGGATTTTTTTTTTCTTCTATATCTCTTTACAGATCTCATTTACAAAAATCATATAAAAAAGCAAAACAAAAAAAAAAAAAAAAGAAAAGGAAATATTTTTCACATTTTCTTTCAATTTTTTTGAATAGTTATAACGACGGACCGAAGCTTTTCGAAAGTTATCAAAACAAAAAGAAAAACGAAAAAAAAAAAAAAAAACAAAAAAAAAAAAAAAGAAAAGGAAATATTTTTCACATTTTCTTTCAATTTTTTTGAATAGTTATAACGACGGACCGAAGCTTTTCGAAAGTTATCAAAACAAAAAGAAAAACAAAAAAAAAAAAAAAAAACAAAAAAAAAAAAAAAGAAAAGGAAATATTTTTCACATTTTCTTTCAATTTTTTTGAATAGTTATAACGACGGACCGAAGCTTTTCGAAAGTTATCAAAACAAAAAGAAAAACGAAAAACAAAAATAAAAACAAAAAAAAAAAAAAAAA
>KK502691.1:331895-350290 GCA_000688735.1 Glossina austeni
TGTATATATATATATATATGTACGTATATATGTATGCATGTATGTATGTATGTATGCATGTATGCATGTATGTATGTATGTATGCATGTATGTATGTATGTATGCATGTATGCATGTATGTATGTATGTATGCATGTATGTATGGATGTGTGTGTGTGTGTGTGTGTATGTGTGTGTGTTTTCCGAAACATATATATGTTGAATGTAAATGTTTTGCTTGATTTAATTAATTTGCTCCAATTATTTCTTCTTTCTTTTTTAGGCGTTTGAAAAATTGAAATGTACATAAAGAAAAAAAAACTAGTATTTATTAACTTATTAATTGATTGCATTGGCAATCCAATCACATTTTTGATAAAGAAAAAAAAAAAAAAAAATAAAAATACAAAATATTATTTAAAATTTAATAAACGCATTTATATAATTCTTACGATATTCACACGCACAACGTTGCGAACAATTTGAAACGTGAGTATGAATGTCTGAGTATCACTCCTATCATCTTTTATAAATACGTACGTATGTACGTCTTTTCGAACTCATCGCTGACAGGTAACGATTAGATTTATCTTTCCCTTTGTATTTTCCTACTCGACATTGCCCGTATATTGAGTTTGTACTTTACATTACAGGGCATATTAAGTTTGTCCGAATGTATGTAACATCCAAAAGGTAGAGGCTTAAAATTAATCGATCACCATATGTATATCAATTTGTTTGTCTCTTTGATACCCATCCATCATGTACTTTATCTATTCCAATTATTCGTCACAATTATTGAGATATTTTGAAGAAAATTTGTTATACAATCAGGAGTGAACTCTATGTAAAATGAATTGGCTCGGATCGGATCGGATCGGATCGGATCATTCTTATGATAATTACTCATATAGGATATTTTCTCTTTATCGTCATCCAAGAAAATTGCAAATTTTCAAAAATCCTTAATAAAAATCGCGGAGTGATCGGCCAATGTTTGAAACTTTCTCCCATATAGAAATTCTTGCGAAAAGTAAGTCAACAACAAACAAAGAATTCTATTTTTTAATATTTTGCAATTCGAATTTGGCCCATTAAGAGTCTACATGCATACTTTTTGTGATACTACACATTCACCTACACGCATTCACCTTGACGACTAGTTAAAATCATCATTCATGACAATTCCAAAGAGAAATAATGCGAGAAGATGTCAAGATTAGTGAATGATATCCCGAACGAATTATGTTTTAAAAATATTAGTGGGAATAATTCAGCAAAAGCTTTACGCTAAATGGGAACCACCACTTGACCGTATTCCATTTGTTCATTTCTGGAAAGGCATAGACACCACATCAGCTTTATTTTGCATTCAGATTCGAGTCCAGAGCAGATGCAGCGATGTGTGCAAAAGATGTTTTTCTTTTGTTTCATAGATTATGAGAAAGCGTTTGACAAAGTCCAGCATAGGTCCAGTTAATAGGTATTCTGAGACATCTTAGTGCTGTCGGAAAAGATATATGGCTGCTTCGAAAATTTGTATTGAAGATAAACAGCACAAGTCCGTGGTAATAATGTCAGAACACATTACACTGCTATAAACAAAGAAGTTCGCCAAGGGAGCATTTTGTCTCCTCTTCTTTGTAACGCCTGTTCTAAGCTAATCTTTCAAGAAACTATTTAAAGAATCGAAGCACTCATTAAGATCAATGGACAGTTCGTCAATAGCATTCAATATGCGGATCATACAACTATGCCAGCAAATATTAGGGGGACCCATAAATAATCAATTATTTTATTTCAATTATAACGATGCCGTAAAATCTCTAGTGGAGTCCGATCCAAGGTTAACTATACAGGAACTATCAAGAAGTCTTGGGTCTACCTGATCCACCGTACAAAGGCATTTACATAGAAAAGGTAAATGGATTCCACACCTGTTGTCTGAGGCCAATAAAGATCTTCGGCGAACAATTTGTAGTTTCCACGCTCACCAGTCTAAGCAGAGATCAATTTTTGTCTAGGATCATAACTGAAGATGAAAAACGGATCCTTTATGATAACATAAAGCGATCGAAACAATGGTTGTCTGCAAACGGGAGACCTCTTCCAACCCCTAAACCAACCCTATCCCTAAGGAAGGCGTTATTGTGTATTTGGTGGGATTGTTACGGTATAGTGCGTTACGAATTATTGAAACCTGGGGAGACAGTTACTGCTGACCTGTATTGTCAACAATTACAACGCTTACAGTCCGCATTCATAGAAAAAAGACCAGCTTTAGTGAACAGAAAAAGTCTGATACTCCAAGAAGATAATGCCCCTTCTCATGCAGCGAAGATTACTCAAGAGAAAGCTAAGCAGTTAGGCTGGGAACTTCTACCGCACCCTTCATACTCTCCAGACCTAGCACCGTCGGACTAACATCTGTTCACGTCACTGGGGCATTCGTTACGAAATAAAAATTTTAATTTCTTACACGATGTCCAAACGCACCTTGAATTATATTTTAAATCACGCCCACCCCACTTTTTCAAGAGGGAGATTGAAAAGGGTTTGCAGGAACGATGGCAACAAGTCATCGGAAACGACGTTGTTTGCATAAACGATTAAAAACTAAAAATGACATTTCAAAAAAACATTTCGTCTATGAATGCAAAATAATTGATTAGTTATGGGTCCCCCTAATAATATCAGGAATCTACAGACAATGGTTCAAGCTTTAAACGATCAAAGTAACAACAAAGTAACTTTGGGTTGAACCTAAATATCGGCAAAATCAAATTTACGAGTGCAAGTTGATCGAAAACTCCATATGGAATTTTCGCTCTATGAAAGTTAAAGAAAGGACTTCCAAGGTTTATACTTTGGATGTCAATTTTACGCGAAGAGTAAAGTAAACGACGTAGAATTAATCAGAAAATTCTAGTGAACTGGGAAATTCGGTTATCCCTTCGCCTTTGCCTTCGCCTTCGTTTCATGAAATGCTTTGTATGGACGGTACCTTTGTTTGATCTAGAATCGTCATCAATCAACAGAGTGGAAGCTTTTGAGATGTAATGTTGCCGAAGGATGTTAAAAATATGGGGAGCAGATCGTATCTCCTGCTCGCTCAAGTCCTGAGACCAATAAACTCTGACCGCGAGCTATCAAAATGCATTAAAAAACGAACAACTACATATTTTGGATACATGCGGGTGCGGATGGAATGAACCCCTCAGTGAACTTAATTGTGAAGGGAACAAATGTCGTAATTGCATATAATATACCAAACTGGACGGGTCTGAGAAGCCTTAGGCGAAATCATGCACACAGCAATGAGTCGAAAAGATTTTTGGGCTTTGGTTAATAATCTAATCGTGTACACGATAAGATAGATCAAAATAAAACTGATGCCCATAATGGATTAGTGAATGAACGAATGAACGAAGAAAGATGAAAAGTGCGACTTTATTTGACAAGAAAGTCTAAAATTTCGTACTTTATGACGAAATGATAATAAAGGTTTGGACAAGACATTGTTTATGTCAGTTCACGGTTTGGCCCATCTTCCTTATAAGGCCTTCGATAGACAGCCTCCCCTTAAATGGAAATTATATCTTAATTTGGTTGATGGGTATTTTACCAACAAAATAAATGAAATGTCCGTCTGTACACCTCCCAGTTTATCACCCGATTATGGAATGTTTAGACTAGCATCGATGAAAATAGTGACCTTAAATCTTGCAAGCCATGACTACAGACGGAATTCTCGAATGAGAGCGCTTTTCACTAAGGACCTCCCTGCCTACAATAATTAAGCAGTTGCCAATCAATCCTTAAAAGCTTTAGATCTAAATATTGATTCAAAATATTTTCCAAACATATTTCAGGCTTAATTCAAGCTAAAGACTCTCTCGCTCTTCTCTACTTTTTTGTGACTACCACCATGTCACACCTATAGGTGACATGTCTTGCAATAGTTTGCAGAGATATTGACTCCATGCGTTCCATATGCAATTGTTGCCAAAAAAAAAAAAAAAAAAAAAACTTTTATTATGCAAAGATCGGAAAAATTGCTCTCATGTAGTGTCCGAAGCGTGATTACATACAGTTACAGTTATTTTAAATATAACGAGCTGTCAACAGCTCATGTGTTTATGATAATCTAAGTGACTCGCACAAAAGGGGCGCTTGGCAATGTTCAGCTTTTAATCGTAAATTGTAAAACTAATGCTTTGTCTCGATAATTTTTCACTCTCGCTATTGTGTAATTAAAGGGAAAAAATAAAATGAAACGAAATTTTTAGTGGTTTCGCTCGCTTCTTACTGTCGCATGATGCGTTTATGTCGCGTTTATACTTTAATATGCGAAGTCTGCGTCAAGGCCGACATTGGTTAGCAAAATTTAATGCAAGCTCATCGACATTAATGATGACAAATTCAAGGTACTTATCGCTTTAAACGCCCATAATATGAAACGTGATATAGCAGAAACGTAAAGCATTTATCATTTAAATGATCGCGACTGCCTCGACCGGCCAATAAATCTCAGTAATGTTTTCATTTACATTTTTATCGAAAATTGATTTAAATTATTATTATTATTATTTTGTTGTTGTCACATATGCATAACTTCCCACATAGCCACCTACATATTCCTACATATATTCGCCCTAACGGTATTTATTGTATTCGTCACTAGAGTTAGATGGACTTTAGGAGGTTAGCTTTAACAAACCTATAATATTGATCTCGGTATTAGATTTTGGATTAAGCTAATCATGTCCATCTATCCTTCTGTCTATCCGTCTGTTGCTGGAATTTTCAACGCCTCCCCACATGGCAGAGCCTATGATTATTATTATTCGTACATATGCAGTTAGATGGATTGCGTATGTTATGTGTAAAGTTGTTACTCTGATTCCAGTTGATCGGATCTGTCATATGTTAATTTGCTTAGTGAGGAATTATTATTATTATTATTACTATTATTATAATTAATTTTGGTAAAGAAATAAATTCAAAGACTAAAATCAAGCATCATGTGGCTATCATCTGACGCTATTGCTGGAGATCTGAATCTATGACCATTGAATTGTTAGACTAGTAGCTTAGGCTAATCGGTCACCCTGGCGAATAAAATCTGAGATATGATTTATTAATTATCTGTTGCTGCATACACTTTTCAAAAATTTTTTAACGGAAAGAGGTTTCATTCAATGCAATCCGATCTTTAGTTTACTCTTCTCTGCGAATTCTAATGTAAAAGACATGTTCAGTGGACTATGGATGAAAAGAAAGAAATTTACCAAAAAAAAAAAAAAAAAAATATTTCCTTTCACATTCTTCATTATTATTATTATTATTATTATTATTATTGTGATTATCATGTAAAGCATTAAATAACCGGACTTGACCGTCTATATAATATTTTCACTAGTTTTCGTTTAAAAAAATTACATCTTAATATTTATCATAACTTGTCAGTTACTTGGCAATTACACTAATTGTCTTGTGGTACATGTAAGGTTTTTGTTTGTGTTTTTGTGTTTTTTGCCATAATGGAAAATGCATTTTATTTAAATTAAAAACATAATTAACAACTGACAGTAGTGTCTTTCAAAACTTTCCATTATACAACGATAATTGCACCGCACCTAGAAATTTTTTTTTTTTTTTTTGCTTGGGAACTATGGGAATATGGAAGCCAACCAGTAAATGATAACGAAAATCTTATTGGCATTGCCTTTAGATGAGCGTTTTGTTAAACCATTTTCTTACATACCTATCATAGGTTCTTTAAAATTTGCATATTCATAATCTACCATAAGTGAGATTCTTAATGGATGTCATGGTTACGTTTATCATTTCATTCGTCCATATAAGCTCGGTTTTACTGCGCTCCTAAATTATTAAGACTCTTATGACATCCATTGAACAATTTTGAAAAACTGAATAAGTTTTCAAATTAAATTAGCGATTAGTTGTCAAACCTACCTACCTACAGACATAAGAAAAAAAAAAAAACCCCATTCGTGTTATAATAAAACAAATCAACTGGAATTTAATCCTATTGAAAAAAGAATTCTAATATAAGGATCTTTTAAAAGATATATGAGCTTTAGATAACTCATTTTCGAAGGAGCTCTCTGTCCGGTCCAATGTAAAAGTAAAACGCAAAAAAAAAACAAAAATGGATTTCCTGCTCCTTGCCTATAAACTGCAGCTGATCGAATAATACAAATTGGGCCACGCCCAATCAATATTGTAAAGTATCGTAAAATCATTCTTTTGATAGAAATTTTTACTTTCGTAATCGAAATTTTGTTATAAATTTTGTCTTTATATTGTGCAGACCAAAGCCGTTTCTCTCGTTTTGATTCCACACTTAGTCTCCTTTTATTTGAAGTATTTAGCGTTCGCTAGGTTAAGTTCCTAGGTAATAGGAAACATTAGGAGACATTGTGAAGAGGATTGTCACGGTTGAAATAGATTAGCCAATCGGCGTACGTCAAATGTGATTCTCTTGTTAGCTGGCAATTGCCATTTCCCCCTTTCCTTCCGGTTGTGCCGTCAATTGGCCGACAACTCGACATATCACTAAGAGAAAATCTTTTGATTTATTTCGAGTAAGAAAATATAAGAAGCTAAGCGAGTAAGATAGGCTGACTAACTGATAGACAGAAGCTCGTCTGGGGTAGATCGATTCCTTCTTTTGCATAGTCGTCTAGATCGTTGTAGGTAGAATTAAACAATGCTGGGATTGTTTAGTGCTCACAGGAATAGGAATAGGAATAGGAATAGTAAGAGCAAGGAAGGGTAAAACCTTGCAATTGAATTTATGATAATGATTTGATACGTAGGGAAACGATGAGATGATAATTGAACTTTGAAAACGAATTCCATTCAAAAATTACCGAATACTTCAATGAAGTTTTTTAATTCAATAATATGAACGGTACAATTACCCAAATAAATTATTGAAATGCGAATTCAAGCCAAGCTGTTCTAAATATTAACAAGTGAGAACATTATATTCGGGCAAGACCATCATTAAATACCCTACACCACAATTCGTAGATTTTTAGTCTAGAACCCAAAAATTAGATTTTCTTTCTATATAAAGGCAAATCTTTCAGGTGTGCAATTATGGCTAATCTAGTACAAGTTGAATCCTTACAAAGGGCAGGATCCAAAAATATGCGTGGATGGTCCAAAGTTTGTAAAATTCATTTTTATATGAATTTCTGTATGAAGTTTTCAAGAAATCAATTTCGATCAGCACAGATTAAAATTTACACTTTTCTGCTCTACAACGGATCAACTTTCGTGGAAATCCTTACTAGGGTAGAATCGAAAAAATAGCCCGAATTGGTTCAAATTTGGTACAGTTAAGTTTTTAATGGAGCGCCAACCTAGCTTTACTTAAAAAGCGGTCAATGTGCAAATTAAAACGTAGTCTTCCTAATGCGATTTAAAGCATCATTTATCTTATCCTTGTCGTCGCCCAAAACAGTTACTTTCCCGCGAGACTTATCTGCATCGATTCGAACATTAAAATCCAATTGTAAACGTTGAATAGTAGAGCCGGCCCGGCCAACAATGCGGCCGATAGATTCTGGACGTACATAGAGCGATTCCTTACAATGGAAATTGCGACCGTAAGTGCTATCTCTACCACTATTTCGGTTAGTTCAACTTTCTCTTTCCCTACGCCTACGGTTGGCATCTGAGCGTCTATTGTCGCCGTACGACCGTTTTGGGACGCTTTTCACATCACTCACTTGAGGCTTATCGTCATATTCTTTATCGTCCTCCCAGTCAGACATTTTCAAACTTCATAAGATAATTCAGTCTTCTTCTTTCACTTTTCTTTATTTTGTATTTTTGAATTGTATTTTCTCTTGTTATGTTGAGGTTAAGAATATATTTCTTCAACTTTTTCTTCCTTTTTTTTTTTTAAGCTATCCTAACGCTCAGGCAAAAGTCTACTGTTGCCGTTGCTTCGTTGCTGAATCGAATGTAAAGCGTGGCTAATTATGTATTAAGGAAACCGTTAACGTGCGGTTTATAAAATATTCTCTCCGCCTTGCTTGCGTTACGTATCTTGTAAAAATTCTCCAAAAAAATGGAAATGATTCGGATCGGTTCACTTTTTCGACCGCTCCCGATATAACGCCCTATTCTGAAAAGTCATTATATGGAAAAATATTGGACTTTTCAAAACTTCTCGGCAAAAGTCGCTAAGCGGTAGTATTTGAGCATTCTAAATTGGTATGGAAACTTCGGACCGGCTGTAGCAATTTTTGAACTCCCCCATATAACGAAAATGTGAAGTCCACACAACACGAAGATATAATTGTCAATGCTTCACGATGAAAATTTGATCATAGCAGTAATTTAATATAAAAAATTAACTGTTCCTAAATTTGAACCATTTTGGCCTATTTTTTGAATCCTACCTTAATAAGGATTTTAGCGAAATTTGATACTTTATAGAGCAGAAAAATCTAAGTTTTAATATGTGGTGATGAAAATAGACAGCATAATACTAACTTCATAAAAAAATGAGAATTGTGTTAGAGCATTGAAAGGCCGGCCTTGCCGTCGGTTCTAGAAAAAACAAAGCACTATATGTTAATATACAGTATTTTAAAATGACATATTTTCCAAGTCGTTAATAAAAACTTTTAAAAGTTATTCGAACTGTCAAGTTTTTAGTGATTAGATTCAAAAAGGGATCTCAGCACTTTTTTAACACGTTCTTCAAAATTCAATTCAGAATTTTTCTACTTCATCTTAGTAATTTTAAAAATCCCTCCAAAGGACACAACACAACTAAATGGATATAAAGTTTTGTGATCCGTTGGTGTAGACATTTTTTAAATGCTCCAAAAAGTATTAGAAAAATTTGAAGTCGATCGATTCATTTTTGCGGCCAGGAAAATGTTTACAACAAACGTACAGACGGACAGACAGTCATGTTTAAATCGATTTAGAGTTTACTATACTTTGTTGGTATCTTCGATACTTACTTCTGGTCGTTGCAAACGTTTTGCTAAAATGAACATATCTTTCATCATTCAGTGATGGTCATAAAAAGTGTACATTGCCGGAAGTCGAAGATGCAATCGGCAGACAATTGAAGATCTTTAATTGTTAATCGCGTAGCGTTGATTATCTCTCATAATATTCTAAACTATTTTTCAGATAATTTGTTTATCTATTTAATTATTGTTTAACATAGTATTACAATTATATGGGTTATCTTGCACATCAAAGTTAACTTTTTGCAATATTTAACTAACGATAAGATAGTAAAACTTAAAATTTGTATATAATTTAAGCTAATATATGAGACGAAGTTTAATAGTTTTTGGCATTCAGGAATAGAAAATTTTTTGGTAGCAATGAACTGCGAAAAAAAAAAACAAAAAAAAAAAAGAAGAAGCAGAAGATTTTTCAAACATTTCCTGTTAATAGAACTGTATATATATAACTATGCTATATAGTATATATATATATATAGTATATATAGTGTATATATATATATATATATATATATATATATATAGTATATATATAGTATATATATATATATATACAGATATATATAGTATATATATATGTAGTATATATATATATATGTGTTATTACATAATTAAACATATTTTATAAGAGTTAAGTTTATCTTCCCATGATTTGCTGTTTTCTCTCTCTTTTTAAGTCATCCGTTCATTTTATTTTCAAGTTCTTTCACTAAAAATTTAATTAAAAATATTTCTAAATGTAAACAAAAAAGCGAACGATCACGATTTAAACTAAGTTTAAAAAAATAAAATAAAAAATAAAAAAAAAAAAAAATAAATAAATAAATTAAAAAAAAAAAGCTAAGAACTGAAAACGCGTTAATTGAGTTTGAAAAAAATTAAAAAAGTAAAAGGAAAGCGGTAAATACTTGAGAACGGATCTTCATCAGCTCTTTGCTAACTGGTTAACGATAATAAATATTTCAAATAAGCCGTCAAGTGCTTGGGATCTATGTCGAATTCCGGAAATGTCATTTCGATATATCTCTCTAAGCGTTTTCATACGTTTAGGAGTCAAACAAGTTCGTTTAATCGGATCAATCTGCTCATCGTTAGCTGGTCCGATATATATCCCGACTTACTGCCGACTTATCTGTACTTACTGCTCGACTGACTGATCAAAGAGACAAAATATATAGGACTCGTAATTTTTTTATTTTTCCTTTTTCTGTTACAATTCAGGACAGGATTGCGCAGACATATCGTCTTCAAAGGTGTTATTAAACGTTGAAGTGAATAATTTTTTTTTTTTTTTTTTTTTGGGATCATGGCGAAAATCGTAACTGGTTACATCCATTTTTTTTTTTTTTTTTTTTTTTTGCGTTTTATTATATTGTAATACTTAGTTTCTTTAATCTCTTCTATTTTTCTTCTTTTTTTTTGTTTCTTTCCAACACGTAACTCCATTTATTATTCATTCTAGAGCAGTTGTTGTGCATAACCAAATAAACTAAAAAGTTTAAGTTTAAGCTCGAAAGTTTAAATGACTGCATTTCCAGCATTTTAAAAAGCAAACCTTATTCAAGGTCATTTACCGTTTACGGTCACCGGTCAGTCTCGCTACACAATTCATTCACAAAAATTCGCCTGGTGGATGATCGTGCCCAAAGAACTTCAAGAGATTCGCTTTAGAGGTCGAGAAGAATATATATTTAGCATGTGAGGGAGAATATCTTAAAAGCACATAGCAAAAGAAAGCAAAGCTCAAGCAAAAAGTGAAGCAAAACGTGAAGCGAAGGGCTAATAATTATACTTATCCTGAACTCACCTGAACAGGTAGGCAGGTAAGAACCGTGACTACCAAGTCTAGTCTCAAAGTTCGCGGGTGGAGTTTTCTTCGATCGTAACTATACTGAGTGCTCAGTAGAGGTAAAGGCATAACAGTGATCAATTAGGCACACACCCACTAGGTTACGGCCATCATTTCCCCATTTCTTCTGACAGCCACTGTATTACACGAACAAGAGACTTTCCCCTAAGGTCTTATTAAAAATAATTAGACTTGAATTGTGTAAAGAATAGTTGTGTGCGGCATGTTTAGAGTTACCTTGTGGCCTTGATCCTTACAATTCTCATTTGCTAGGTAAGTCCATCGCATATAACAACATACCGAACAAAGTGTAAAGTGTATTAAAATTGAATTTTAATCATCTTGAGATAACACTTTCATGGACGCTACTTGCGTAAAATCGTTCAAAAGATTTGTTAAATCGTGATCGCGAAATTTCATCGAATCCAGGAATCTTGGCAAACTTCAAAAAAAAAAAAAAAAAAAAAAAACCCGAAACAATGGGTAATGGGTGTGTAAAGTAAAAACGAAACAAAAAATGAAAATTATGACGAAATTTAAAATGAAATTTTTTCTTACGTACAAATACTTAACGATTGTTTTAAGTCGTTTCACTTCGTTCGTTGCATATATGATGCTAAGGGCAAGAGCAAGATCAGGATCCATTTTAAATCAGATTCGCTTTCCTTCTATGTAGCATTCTACGCTTTTTCCCCATTTACTTTTGTGTGTATAGCGTACAGAGAGTATCTTTATAGCGTTTCTCAAGTTTGTGTTTCGAAAGTTCTTGGAAATATAAAATCAATTTTAGTTTATTTTCATGTCTTCTGATAACGAAAATTCATAAGATAGGAGATAAAGGTTTTAATTGTTTTACTTGTTTGCGTATGAATCGTGGTGGTCGGCAGCATTGCCCCTCGTCGCTCCATTCCATTATCAGTGTTGGAGAGAACACCTGTACATTTTATGAATTTATTATAATTTTATTTTTTATTTTTTTCTAGTAAAAGCTGTTTTTGAGTTTTTAACTATTTTAGGTGTTTTTTTTTTCTCTCTCTTTTCTTTTTTCATTTTAATACTAATTTTGCGGATGGAGTTGAAATTAAAAATATATTTTATTTTTTTTTTTCTTGGTTCGTTATTAAATTTTGTTTTAAAGAAATGCACGTAATTAGTTTTTAAAATAATTCAATAGAACTTTCAACGAACGCTATGATGAATTAACTGACTTGTAATCAATGTTTTTAGGAAATCAGAATTTTTTTTTTTTTTATCTTCAATTATTTTACCTAATTGCTTCATATTCTTTCTTATATTCTAGTTGAGTAACGCTCAACATTTACATCGATTGCAATATTATGGAGAAATCTATGCAGCAGCCTACGGCGGTTGGTAAAGTTTCGCAGATTGCGAATCTTTTTCAACGCAAACCAATTGAAATTCAACCGGTAGAGCAGTTAAGTGCTGCGGCAGCAGCAGCTGCCGCCGCTGCAGCCGCTGTTGCGGCAAATAATACTGGAAATCCAGTTACTGTGGTGCGGACTGAATCGCATTCGGCTCGTTTCAATAATGCTCGTGCTCTCTTCGAGAAGCTGGGCGTGGAAAGCAATTCGAATTTGAGTGTGAAACGTTCAGGGTCACGTGAAGACAATCTCTGCGAATTGAATCATACGGAACGATCGTCTTCAAGGTCATCAGATAGATCGGCTTCGCCGCCAAAACGACGTTCACCATTTCCGTCTGGATGCCAAGTGGCCGCGTCTTTAGCGAATAATAATTGTAATCAACTTAATGGCGGTCCTACGTTAAATACTTCAAAATTCATTATGGAACCCAGTCCAAAATTTCAGCATAACATTTCTAGACTTAAGATAGAAGACAATGAAAGATCTGGCGGTACGTCGGCGGCGGGGAGTGTAAGTGCTTTATTAGCAAACGATAAACCGGAAAAGCCGGAACGCAAATTCAATTCACGCGAATTGATAGAAAAACAAAAAAAATGGACTTCACATTTTACAAAGACCAAAACCACACGATCTCATAGCGATCAAAATCGTTGCGATATTATACGCACCGGCCCAGGTACAGTACTTATACCAAGTTCAATGATACAAATGAAAGAAAATCAACAGAATATTGCGTGCACCACCTCCTCTTCAACTAATCTGAAAAATTCTTGCCAAACGGATTCACGTCCAGCCATTCTAACAAATTTAACACAAGATGAAAAGCCTCCCAGCCCACCTATACGGCATTTTTCGGTGCCGCCAGAAATTAAGCCGAGAAGCAGCAACAAAATTGGCAGTCCCGTTAAGTCGCCACCTTTGCCACCCATACCAGCAGCTAAACCCAAAAATTTAAGTCCCGTGAAAGTGAATCCCGAGCGTGTACGATCGCCTACAAAAATAATCGAGGCACCGCCACCACCACCACCAACTAAATCGGCAGCGGTGGCTGCCGCCCAACAACGTACCATTGAAGAGCAAAATGGTTTAGCACCAATACCACCGGAAAAACCTCGCAAAAAATCCATAGATCTTATTGAGGGCGATGATCGTAATAATCTTTCGTCACCCTCAAGCACAGCATATATATACGCAGCTAAACGCGCCTCGATTGACAGCGTAGGCAACAGTATTTCAATGACTAACGGTAATGGTATTATGAGCGGCAGCACCTCAATATCATCATCGGCAGCAAGCGCTTCGTCGGGACCTTCCTCACCCGTGCACACCGAAGACGAGAAACAAGAAAACGAATCTACCGAGAAATCTGAAATGCAGTATTATAATAGTATGTCGCGTAGACGTCGCAACGAAATTGAAGGTAAGTTACATGGCAACAAAAAAAATGAAAGAAAGCACAAAATATCGGTTTATTTGATCTCAACTTGAATAGATCCTACGATCATTCAGATACGATAAATAATTGTGAATAGAAGAAAAGTCGAATTTAGAAAAATCGAAAGAGAAAGAACTTCACTCTCACTACTGATCATCGAAATGAAATATGAAATCGAAGACCTGCTTGCAATCTATTTATATGCACTTGTTGCACGTAGGCATGTAGTTACTATCCGAAGGTTAACGATTAACGTTACGAGTGCGTTTTGAATGTACGCGAATGCTTCTTAATGACAAATTAAGTTATTTGCAGATAAACGTATGTTTGCATACTAGTGTACTATAGTGCATTAAATTATTTTGAATTTTAATTTGTCGCAATGGGAAAAATTTTCTAGAGAAAGTCACATATGTGACTTGAAAAATGCCCATACGAAGCCGAATGTGAATGGAATTTTTTTCTTCTCATTTTCGCCACACATTGACACAAACTGAAATGAATTTAGTTATGGTAAAATGTACGTGGCTGTGTGTGCATGTCTGTGCATCAGAATTTTTCAAACTTTATTTCGCGTGACTTAACGGCGATCCGCAGTTTACTTATTCAGAAGTCTCAATAACTTGGATTTTTTAATTTTTTTTTTTTTTTCAATAATTATTTTTTCCGAATTCATTATTATATCAGAAAGCTTTTACTGGCATCCTATATAGGATGCGTAGTGCAAATGCAATTTAATTCTGTATAGGTGTGCAAATGATGTCAAGTTATTTGCTTTACAATTACTGGCAATAAATGAACATGTGTTTGTTTGTATGTTCGCATTACGAAAGTGAAGCCAAGTCAATTAAAAATATGCCAAATCTGTAGAAATTCTACATCGTTTCTCACAAATTCGTTATCCGAAATTGTGTGTAGAGGGCAAAAAAATCGCCAAACTATTGTTGAGGCAAGAGCAAGATATGATGAACTTTTCGGGGAAAAGGAAAAAAATTTAATTTGATTTTGAATTTTTGTAAAAAAGTTTTTTGTTTTATTTTTGAATTTTTTAATTTTTAATTAAAACTTATTTAAGGCACATTCAAATAATAAGATTACGTTCAGTTTATCAGTAACATGATTATTGTTGGGAACCTCTGATTTCTGTGAACAAAACCTATAGTTAACCAAAGTCAGCCAGAGTGTAGAGTCTGATGAATTATGCAAATCAGGGTAAAAAAAAAAAAAAAAAAAAGAAAAAAGTCACTTGCCTTAAATATTTAATAGAGTTGCAATAAAGTGAAATTGTGGAAAAAATAACTTATGCAAAAGACATTTAGAAAAAAGTTATTATTATTATATTTATCGGACCTTTTCATGTCTACCACTCGAGAAAATGTGTGTAAACGAGATACGAGGATTGTCTCAAAAGTCTTCTGACTTGAAGGAAAAAAAAACAAATTTGCATTTACTTGTAAATGTACATAGACATGCACATCTTCGAACGATGCCCTTAACCCAATGCCCAAAGAGTACGTGGAGTCTAGCTATCAACAAAGTTAATATCCTGCGTGCATAGTAGTTTTGTGGTTGCATTAGCAAAAGCACGCATTAACGTGATCTTGAAATTTTATTTTTGCCAAGATTTTGAATATTAAAGAAAAGACAAAATAGTTTCTGGGTTCTCGATCTCTCTCTCTCTCTCTCTTTCTTTCTTTTTACAACACACAAATAATGATAGAAACAATTGATGAAGCAAATAATTAATAAAAAGTAATAAAATTAAATTCGATGATGACCGAATTTTTCTTACATCCATCACAGACTGAAACACAAAAAAAAAAAAAACTGTATTTTCACATTCTATTATATAAGGTGGGCGGGGCTGATTATTTTCTATTTTCAAAATAAAATTCTGATTCTTAATTCACTTGGTAGTAATAAGCAAAAAACACGGAAAGCAACAGTGTTGTATGGAATAGGCGTTTGGGAATTGTAGGCGTGTCCCTTTGACCGATTGCGAGAATTTTCGTTTCTTGCTAATTTGTAGACGGTATCTTCATTTTTGCGAACGGGAGAATATTGAGCACAGATAGCATACGTTTAGGCGGACGGACAGACGACTATGTTTAGATGCATTTCGAATTTGAAATCGCCCAAGAACTTGTATGAGGCTTGTATCTGCGCGTTATAAAATTATTGAAAAAAAAAAAAAATATTAAATTTTAATTGATTGGTTAGGCGAGATCAATTTTTCCCGTTTTTGTACGGGCACTACAGCATGACCCACACACAGAAATATATGTTCAAATTTTCGTAAAATTATTTATCATAGTTTATGACTAATGAGCAAAACAGAAATGGTTTACTCCTTTTGTTAAACAGAGGTAGTCCCAGTTTACGTGGTACTGTAAACGTCTCCTTTGTCCGATTTTCAATATCAACCTGTGCGCAGGAACTTTCAATCCTGTTGGCAAATTTGAAGTTAATTGTTTCATTTTTGCGACGAGGCGAATGTTTACAAAACACACTACACAGACGGACATATGGACAATCAGGCAGACAGAAATGTTTGAATCGAATCAGAATTTGATTCTGATCAGGTATTCTTTATATTCTTTGTACAGTCTCTGGAGCTTCTTCTGCGTTTTGCAAACACTTCAATAAAAAATAAACTCTATGCCCGTCATCCGCCGATAATTGGTGTAAAACCAATGTGATGGCCGATAAGCAAACAAAGAATTTTTGTTCGTCTCTCTCCAGAGTTTGTCCCGTGAAACATAATCTAGTTCCTTTTAATATGTTGTACTCAAGTTGGTGTGGTGCTAGGGATGTATTATGACATTGTGACCGGTCATCAGGCATACAGCAGAGTATTAATTATGCACAGCGAACCCTAATTTTGTTATTTTCAATTTTCGACTTATACACAATTGCTACAAGATACGTTCTCTCATATCTGTCAAGTCAAGCGAAAGTTAGAATCCGCAAATTTGGAAAATTTGACCACGCCTACCTAATATTATTGTGTACCGAAATTTAATTATTTTTTCAATATCTTTCGAACGCGCAGAAACAAGCTTCAAAAACCCTTGAATGCACTTAGGCATGTCCGCCTGTTCGTCTGTCCATCTGTCTGCTTGCGTAACTGCAGTATTTGTGGTAAACATTCTCCCGTTAGCGACAATGCGTACAAACTTGCAAAAGAATGTAGAATTGACGTAAACATTTCAAAGGACACGCCTACAAAGCCCATATGCCATTTAAAAAAATATTTTTATTTTGAAAATAGAGGATATCAACTACGCCCGCTCCATATTATAGAGAATTTTATTCTTTTAGTTCTCTTGTCTTTTCTATGGGGTAAACAGTGATGGGTATAAAAATAAAAGATTCAGTCCCGACCCGAATTTAATTTTCTTAATTCTTTTTCGTTTTTTGACTTTAATATTCCGCAGGGGTAGTCCACTGTCATATTAATTTTGTTTTAAAACAAACCTGTTGCTCTATGATATTGTCCACAATACGGATATTAAGCATGCTTTCCAAATAACAGCCCACTAAGTGTCATAAAGGATTTTTACTTAGGTATCGGTCCCGGTATAAAGGGGCGCCTTATCTTACGCTGCTCAATTGGCACGGAGATTGCATCGTTCCTTTTGCTTAAGAAACTATTTACCGTAATCTAAATTTACTTTCCGATATGCATAAAGGCCTATCAAATACCTTTGCCTTCCTATAGGTCAGGCAATCTATTGTGATCCAACTCTATACTGAGCAAATAACGCAACTCCACTGTGTGTCTAAACCATCATCTTTAGATAAATACCCTAAAAAAGTCGTTTTAATAGGTAAAAGCAATTAACAAAATTGATTCCGCTGGACAGCTAGTCGGGCTGGCTAATAGTAAGCTCAGATATGAAGCATTTCGATAAAGCGCCCTATTTACCCTTTGGTAATATAATGCCGGCAGTTCTCTTTCACTTCCTATTTATTATTTGTTCCAACTAATCAAGACTTGTTTACTCAATTATGAATTAGTTTTACGAATGCTTCAAAATAATCAAAATTCTGCGTTACAGAAATGTGGATTTTTATCGCAAAATTCTTTGTAGTAACGACGTTAGCTTTACTCTCAATAGTAATTTATTTAAATACATATATATATATATATATATATATATATATATATATATATATATATACATAGTACTAGCTTGCCGGGAAAGTTTTGTCGTATTTTGCCATCTGTAGGTAATTCTGGTTTGTCAGGTCAAGGCAAGCGGGTGGAATTCGTCCACTATACCACTCGTGTGGGATATAAGAGCAGAGATCCTTCATCAGTTAGTTATAAAGTGTAGAGTGAACGAAAAGTAGCGAATAAAATGCATTTCATATGAGTTCGACAAAGAAACCAATGAATGCATCGGTTGCTTGCGTTGCGACACGTTCGGAAGCGAAGTTCCGATCTGCAAACGATAATTTGTCAAATTACGTTTCGAAGATTGCTGTTGGTAAACAGCATGGTAATCTCTGGCCCACGTTGGAGAGTAATTCATATCTAAGGAATATTCGGTGATAGAACTTTTCCGCCAGCCTAATAAATATATATATAATATATATATATATATATATATATATTTTATTATTATATATTATTATATATATTATTATTATATATATATATATATATATATATGCCGTTCATTTTAAGGTGTAGGGAAAGTTCATTTTTT
>KK502692.1:24938-58792 GCA_000688735.1 Glossina austeni
CATAGGAATTTAAGTTGTCCTGGCATCATTACCATGGACTGCTGCTATTTGTCTCCAATACAAACCTTTAAGGCGACATAGGTCTTTTCCCTCAATACTAAGACCTTACAGGGTATCTATCTATTAATCTATTATTATGTTGCACTTTGTTAAACGTCTTTTCTTAATCTAAGAAACAAAAAAAGAATCTCTTGATGAACATCTCCAAAATTCTGAACTAGAATCTGAATGCAAAATATAGCTCTGTGCTGCCCAATCCTTTCCGAAAATCAAACTGAGTGCAGCCAAGTGAAGATGCGCTCTTACCATAGAGCCTTTGCTGAATTACTCTTAGGAATATTTTCAGAATTGAATGGAATTCTGACATCTCCAGACATTGTTCTTCTTTGGAATTGTGATAAATGATAATTTTAACTAGTCATCAGTATAAATGCCTACGACGTCGTTGTCATTAAATTGCTTATACAGCATTTTTGAGTTTTAGAATTTTTATCGGTATTTCATCGTTACCCACGGCCTTGTAGTTTTTGGAATTTATTATACGTTTTCTTATTTCATCTTTTGCAATGAAAGGCTCCGTAGACTGCTGATAATCATTTGGAAAGCCTACAGATTTAGTATAGTCTGGAAATAATTGACAAACACAATCTTCTGTAAAGATGTGCTCAACAATAGTTTGAATCCCAAGCACTTATACTTCAGCTTAAAACCTGAAAGGGTCTAACGTGTTCGGTATTTTTTTATTTTACTTAATTAATTTGTTTTTCCCTCTTTTCAATTTATCGCTAACTATAGGTATTTTGAGCAACACGTCGATCTCATATTAATGCCTTGCCTACGCTCATCAGTTAACACGACGATCAACGTTTAGCTTTCTATGTTATTCGACGAATCAAATCGAATAATTTGCTACTCATAGAAAAGTTTAACTAGGACTCTATATATATATATACATATATACTTTATGAAATATTGAGATAAATAGTCTGAGGGCTTTTTGAGCCGCTTCACATGAGATAAAATAATTACTATATCTCCGTTTAATCAAAAACTCCCTTGTGACCATACAAATCTAGAAAACTAATTAAAAGAAGCATAGATTTGTTGTTGTGAAAATTGCTTATTGCGTTTATCCTTAAGCTTGTTTATATCAAAAGACAATAGGGAGCAAAGAAAAAAAGTAATAATAAGAATGAGACTCCTTTTCGCCACAAGTAGACCATAACCAATTCTTGGTGTCTGCTTTGTTGAATGCTTGGACTATTTGCATTTATTTAAGTTTAATGCGGCTGGTAAAAGCATCATAATATTGTGGTATGATAGGTGTACGAATGTAGATACATATAGGAATTCGTTTGTATTAATGGTTAATTTCTGAGGCTATGCTTGCAACCGTTAAGCTTTATCGAAACCCATTTGCAAACACAAAAGCTCAAGCCGCACAACCTTAAATGCCTCTAAGTTATAATAACAAAGCGTAAGCGTAAGCCCAGAAGATGCACATTCCGACATTATTGGATGCATAACATTAAAATTTATTAAGAACATACACACATAAACTACTTCTTAGCGATAAAGAACGGATACACATACCACCACAGCTCAATAAAGTAGGAGAATAAATTCATAAAATGAAATGCGAATCCTTTTTACGTTGCTTTACGATGCAATGAACATACGTCCGCACTTTGCTAAAGGAATATTTAAATGCTAGCTTTTTACGCGAATTTCCTTTCATTCTATGATCGTTGACAAAGAAAAACGTACAAATAAATAGACAGATAATTACACTGCTAATCATCGTATAATAAAATAAATTAAAAGAAAAATAAAAAAATAAAAAAATAAATTAAAAATGTGAAAAGACAATGGAACGTACGGTTCATTTTCTCCTTGCGCTTGCAACTTCTGTAGAGAAGAAAACTTCACAGGATAAGTTCATTGGCCTGAAGACTTGGAAAAAGCAAAAAAATTAAACAAACTTAACCAGCCATCGACAATGGATTCGAGGGCAAAATTTAAAAAGTGTCCTGTCTCTGAAGCGGGGAGCGAAACTATGGGATCATTGGTTCATCCATATGTGTGCCGAAACCTTCACCTCTTCGTGGTGCTCCCTATAAAACATTGACCACTGCTTTATGAGCCTCTTGCCTGAGAATCGCACAGTCAATGGCAAAAAAAGGCTTAAGGCTTACTATCTATAACTTGGCAACAGGTTTTCCTCTTTGGAAGCGGAAGGGGCTCTCTTTTCTAAATTGAAAAGAAGCATTTCTTTCCCTATTTGGTTCTCTTACTGGAGGTCATCTACTGATGATGGCCATCGATATCAAGTGGGCTGGGGCACAGCTGGGTGTGTGTACTGTGCGATGACAACCTTGGAAGCGTTATTTTCCTTTAGAAAGTATAGTGAACGATCGGCCTTCCGGAACGTGAGGATAGTCCAAAGGCAAATGCTTTATGAGATCACCCAAAGCTGTATAGCTTGGCGTAAGTTCTTGCTTGAATGATAAACCAAGAAGTTTAAGGGTTTCCACGGGGGTCAGGTTGCCCAAAGTAGGATTGCTCCGGCAGGAAGATGCACACTACCTATCGGAAACACATACATATATCTGTCTCTAAGGCGTCAACCAGCAGCTGCTTGCAAGATGCCCCAAAATTGATTGAGTTTTACGGGCCTCTAATCGAAAAAGTCCAAGTTTCTCTGCAGGCGCAACATAATTATCAACACGTTAAGTCTTTCACAGGTGGAAACTGTGACAACCATTTATAGTTAGATAACAAGTATAGATTGGTATAAGCAAACAATACCGAATAAGTTTTTTGTTTACATCTAATCAAGTTTCATGCTCATTGCGTATATTAATAAATGCCTTTCAAGAGATCTTATAATAGGTCGTCGGTGACAACTTCAGATGGAGGCAGTGCGCTCACAACTAGAGAATTCAGGATTTCAGGATTTTCTTAGGGACAACAATATCAGCCGCGTTAGGATTCCTACGGGGCTCTTCCCCATTAAGTGAAGATTGCTACGGGATCCATCCGGTTAGGTGAAGTGGGTGGATTGGATGGTTTGACACCGATAATAGCTAAGTTAACGGGTGTGGGTACCCATTAGAATCGGATTAGAATTTCACCTAGAAATTGAGTTTACAATGGCTTACTCCACTCCTAGGTATACTAGTGCCATATCAAGTGAGCTTCTTTTTGGTTTTAGACCGAAGGGAAGGGTAGTTGATTTTTTAAAGGACGGGCTGAGAATTCTAAATGGCACGGAGAACCGAAGCAACATGGAGTACCTACGGAAAATCGCAACTGTGAAAATAACGAAACACTTAGATTGTAGAGATTGAAAGACGGTGGAGAGCCGTCCCCGCACCACCATTCTATCGGTGACTGATTTTAATGGTTATGTGGTAGCGAAGAATTTTGTGAATGTAGGGGGCATTTGCAAAAAGATCCTTTCAAGATTTAAGGACTCCTATCAGATTATTATGAGAGACATATGATGAGCAACGTGGATCGGGAGGTTCTGCGGCTAATATTATACCCTGGTTGGCCCTTTCATCTGCGATTGAAGGTAAGATCGGGCCGCTTTCAAGTCAGGAAGCTCTAACTTTGGCAACCCTGTATAGTCAGAGGACAAGTATAAGTAAATAGGCACAAGTAAAAGCACTATATTTAGTTGTTCGTGTTATTTTAAGAATAATAATTTTCACAGATGAGTGCTTCAACAAATTTTTGCATTTAAAAAATCAAAAGCAAAATCAAATGGACATGAAAAGCAAAACTCAAATAAAATAAACTCTAGAGATGCCCCAACATCTTTACTATTAAATTATAATCCGTCCTATCTAAATGGTAACATAACGTAAAGTAAATTCTGTAGTCTTAAGTTTATGTAAACATCTTATAGAGATTCATGAAGCATTCATGGACTGTAGAAAGGAAATTCAATCGAGTGGAAATTCAATCATTAATAGGAAGAGAAAAGGGACTCTTCACAAGGCATCTAACCTTCAGAATGTAAGACAAAAAGCTAGTTTCTTCACACTTAGGCTTTCTTCATTTCATCACAAGCTAGGCTTGTCCTAGGCCTACTTTTCACTAAAACACTAAGTAGCACAAATCTAAACCGTGGGTCGTTGAAAACAGAAAACAGAACAAGGAAATTTATTGCTTGTTTAACTAGCTTGTGTTGCCAATCGGATTATACTCTTTTCAAGGTCAGCTCGTTTCTCTTCTTCCATGAGATCTAATGATGATAATCATATTTTTGTTAAAGTAATTAAAGACGAATTTCAAAGCTAGAAGTATGGAGCGACATGATTAACTTAAAGACTTCATAAATGGTATGTATTACTGAGGTCAATTATTCATGCTGTCCATATTTTCTCGAAAGAAAAAATTTCATTAGAAAATAGAAAATTTGCCACGCGTTTGATTCGTTTCCGTGGAACTCGAAACATCACAACTTCTGTAATGTATGTAAAAATGCCAAGACATGTTAAAAAATTGCGGAAAAATTCTTTCCTCTGCATCTTTAAAATAATTTTCAGGCCAATTTACAATTAAAAGGCAACAATAACAAGAAAGCCATTAAGAACAAAAAAAAAAAAGAAAAAAACAATCTGCTAGAATTAAATGAATGCATCAGAGAAATTCTTTTTGTTGCTTCTTTATTTTCTCTGTTAAATTTATATTTTATTTTAATACGCTTGAGATCATCATTATTATCATCAGAACCAACATTACGCGGACACTAAAGGCATTGCTTGTTCTTTTTTTGTTTTTGTTTTTTGCTTTATTGCATAAAATAACTGTAAGCAACATCGGCTGTTTAATAACAAGCAAACGAACAAGCAGCAAAAAAGAAGAGTTGTATAAAAATGTAACGTGTGACAACATCAGATCAGAGATGACCCACATACACCTACATAGTCGTAAAAGTATAGTACAAGTGATACGCGAGCGATAAGCAGACGAACAAAACTCTGACAAAAGTCACACAATTTGCTGCCTGCTAGCTTTACGCACATATATATATGTTTATATATATATACATATACATGTATATATATATATATATGTACATATACATATATATATATATATATGTACATATACATATATATATATATATGTACATATATACATGTATATATATATGTACATGTATATATATATATATACATATATATATATATATATACATGTATATATATATATGTGTTTTTATATATACCCTATATACATGCCTATGCTTATGTATGTGTAAATGTGCGTAATCATAACTACTTGCATTGACACGACAAATGCTGTGTTGCTACGGCAGGATATGCCTACAATTGCGCATTTTCACCATATATGTGTATATAGATGAGGAAGAATACTTTGAAATTAAACAACGCGACTGCTATTGGTAAATATGATAAAGTGTTTATATAAACAAGAGGGCTTGTTATTGCTGATATGCAGCAGCGCAAGGTTGCCTTCTATATATATATATATATATATATATATATATATCGTACGTATAAATCCGTATGGTCACTAGGTACTCATATAACAGCTTGTATATCATTTGAAGCTGCACTAGAGTACAATACTGTACTGTTCATTTATTTTTTGTTTATTTTGTGTGTCTTGTGCGTTGTTGTTACTATTGTCGTAAAAGAAAACAGAAAAAAAAAAGAAAAAAAGAAAGAAATTATTTATCTGAACATATTCTCGTTGCTTATATACGGCCTTTATGTAAGCAATGTCGATATAGTGTAGCAGGTCAAAACTAAAAAGACTAACAAGGACAGACTGACAGACAAGCAGACGGACAGCTCAGTACAGAGAAGCATCACCGCCATCATCATCATCATCATCATCGCCATCATGATCTTCATTACTATCATACTTGTTGACGACAATTTCAAAGAGAGAAAGTAAGCCGTTCAGGCGTTTTATTGATTGTAGATTGTTTCGCGCACAAATACACAGGCGTAGTGACGCCAAACCAATGTATTTTTTTTTTTTTTTTAAATAAATATAACGCATTGATTGGTGAGAAAATGAAGAATTGCATTTTTATGCTAATGCAATTCTGGAGAAAATCAAACCTGCTCAGGCATCATCATGGACAATTTTTTTGTTTTCAAATTTTTTTTTTTTTCAACTAAAGTATTATTGTTTCCCTTTTGCATGCTTTTGTTTAAGCGCGCATAGCTATAATGTTAATAAACATAAATTCTCATATATATGATTCATATATAGATATGTAGATATATGTGTATACAAATTCATGCAGTTATACCACATAGCAAATCAGCGGACCAACGAACTAACTAACCAAAGCAAGCAAAACCAAGTCAACCATTCAACCAGGCAGCCAACCAAGCAAAAATGCCCTAATTGGATATTCAGTAATGACTTAACTTTTCATGCTTTACACACATACATACATACATACATACATACACATACATGTAGCCGCACATAAACATATATACGAATATAACTTCATTCACATACGGATATACATACATATACATATGTACATATCATCACATACGGATATACATACATATACATATGTACATATCATATATCACACATTGAATTGAGTTCATCGTCGGTATTGTGTCAGTAGCAATGGGGGGGGAACTTTCGTATATGTGTGTGTACAGAAAAACGTTTACATATACACACACACTTATAAAGCACAATCAAAAATCGCTTACATTTCTGATAAATGATGATTAAACATTTTGATAATTGTTGTTGGAGTTTTTACAAATTTTCAACCGTTTTCCATCATCATAATCTTCATCACCACCACACCACTATCGTCATGACTACAATGACTACGACGACGATGACGACGATGACGACGACGACGACATATAAATTATCCGAAAACGGTAAATGAACAACAAAACACACCCGCACACCATAAACGGTGCAAAAGTGAATTTTGCTTTTGGTTTTTTTTTTTTTTCTTTTTATTTGCAGTTTTATTTCTTGACGTTGAAGGCCCATTTTTGGTTAGGACAGCAATCGGGGAATATATAAGCGAAAGAAATAAACAAAAATCGGCACAATTACTTTATTACGCAAGTCAAACTCATTTAGTTGCCACTGCAACGAATCTGCTGCCAAGAATGACAATACTACAACAACAAACAATAAACCAATAATAATAACAACAACAACAACAACAACAATAGCGAAAGCAAACAGGCGACAAACAACTACAACAATGAGAGTAACAATAATAACTGGTAAATATCATCAAGACAACAGAAAATGTTGATTTATGCACCTGTACGATAAACGTAATACAACACAGCACGATACTGCAACATAACTGTGTGCTGTATACGTTATGTGTGTGTTTTTGCGCTGTTGGGCTCTTCGCTTAAATAACTCCCTCAACGCAACATTGTCAAGTACTTGCAATTGTTGTTCTCAATGTTATTGATGCCAATGGCCAGTGATGCCAGTGGTGCTAGGTCTTGTGGAGAATTATTGCAGCAACTTTGCTGCCGTGTGCGTGCTTTAGTTCGAAACTGACTTTGCGGTCGAAACGCTTGACCACAGTAACGACAACTCATACACCGCAAGCCCATTACATTTGATATTTTAAACGACGACGAAGCAAAAAGAGAAAAAAAGGAAGAAATCGCTTCTTTTTTTTTTCGCTGTACATTTATATTTTTTTTTTGCTTTTCCCATTACCCCGTTTAAGTTGCTTACATAAATTTGTTATTGCCTTGTGCCATAATTGTATGCGAGTATCGTGTACACAAGTGCTACCGGTTTTACTGTTCTTACCACGAGTAACGGTGACAGTTTTGAGGTAAACTGTTAATTGCCTCAAATGTAAATTTCGAGTTAAACGTTTTGATAAAAAGTGCATATGTGTACGTGTCTTTCGCCTGTTCGTATCGTGATGTCATAAACTGCAAGAATATGTTTTACAGTTCACTTTGCTATGAAATGGAAAGCGATGATAAAATATAGAAAATGGACTTAAGAGAGGAAGGTATTGCTGGTATTCCCAGACTTCACGATTTTTAATATTTTTTTTTTTTTTTGTTTTACAACTTTGCACGTTGAACGATTAGAGAGTCAAGGCTGCTACTGGTTTGGATAAGGATTTGCAAGTTGTAGTATGATGGTTGCAAACTGATTCCTCCTAGACTTGAAGTGAGTGAAGTCTCACTTGCTTTCTTTTCCGCGTTACCTTTGTCTCCCATTATCTTAAGTGCTTTCTTCATATGACTTTCACGCCCTCCCCCCACGCTTGTTTTGTAATTTTCACTGGCGAACGGCCCGCCTTCTGTCCGTTAATTCTTTTTGACATTTTTTCCCACGTATTGTCGCATTTTCCCCCTTTTAGTCTGGCTATAAATCTATCGTGCTCTTTTTCTTCTTCTTCTTCTTCGTCTTCTTCGTCTTCTTCGTCGTCGTCTTCTTCTTCTTCTTCTTCGCCTTCCTCTTTTCTCTTCTTCTTCTTCTTCTTCGCCTTCCTCTTTTCTCTTCTTCTTCTTCTTCTTCTTCGCCTTCCTCTTTTCTCTTCTTCTTTTCTCTTCTTCTTTTCTCTTCTTCTTCTTCTTCTTCTTCTTCTTCTTCTGTCTTCTTCTTCTTCTTTTCTCTTCTTCTTCTTTTTTTGTCTACGTTTTTATACCCATTACCGGAGGATGACTGTATGTCTATTCAATATTATATCAAAAATAATCAAAGTTTCCTTTTAATAACCTTGGAATGCGGAGAACTAAGCTTCAAGAACCCCATAAAATATATAAATTCGCAGACAGTTTCAAATTTGGAATGCATTTAAGCATTTCCATCTATTCGTCTATCCATCTTTCCATTAGCAAGTTCGTCCATATGTCCATGTGTCCAACTTATCGTACCTGTAGTACACATGCTTGCGCTTGCAAGCAAAAAGATATCGCCTACAAATTTGCAAAAGAATTAAAAAATGGTCCGATCAGGTCAAAGAACACGCCTGTAAAGCCCACTTGTTAAAACCAAAATAGAGAACAAGTTTGCTCTCCCTCATGTCTTTACCAGAGTACACAAATCTGCACGGTTCAGCCTATCGCTGCTTCTTTCTCTCTATTTCATGTTTTCATAACTGCATTCTCCACTTATTCGTCGTATTTTTTGGTTTCTATTGCTCCACTTCTTTTCTTCTTTCCGCCTAGCACTCTATATATAATTGTTTTAATCGTTGACCTCCAATCGTTGCTACTTTCAATCCGGCACAATTCTTGTGTACTGCTTTGCGGCTCTCCTTCTTCGACTTTTTTCTCTGTCTGCTCCTTCCATCCTTCTTCCCTCTTGCTTTGCTCATCACTCCATCATTGCTTTAATTCTCCGTATCTCTCCACTTTTCCATACTTTTTCCCGCTCTGCTCTGCCGCCCGCCATATTCTCCTCTATTCGTCCTCTTGTTCTTCCCTTTTCATTCCCTTTACAATAAGATTGACTTTCGAATAAAAAGAAAAAGAATTAGTTCTTTGACAGATTTCTGATCTCCCTTTTTTTTACGTTTTCTTAACGCCTCTCTTTTGTTCTTTACTTTAAAGACTGTTTATGTATTATTTACCTGGTGTCCGCCTCATTCTTTTTAACTGTCTTTTCCTAAGAGATTTCTCTTAGTTTTCTAAAGAAAAAATGTAGTGACGTAAAAATTTCCTGTCGGAATATTTTTACTTTATTGTCCGTCTGTCCAGCCCAGGGTATCACTCAGTAAGAGTACCAGAGCCTTCACAAGAAGATTTTTTCCTTCAAACAGCAGCCTACTCTCCTAAATGGATTACTATTAGAATTTATGCCTCTGATTAAGCTCTTCTCCTGACTTCCTTTTAATAACACTCACACTAGTAATACATAAATTTTTGCTTATTATTAATCACATCAAAGTACTTTTTAAAACCTGAAATATTTTTGTGAAAATTTTATATTAAGTTTGTGTTCAATTCTAGAATAAATTTTATCGTATATGCTTTTAATTTTTATTAAAGAAGACTGTCTTCGCTATATTAGTTCATCGTTCTTAAGTCTTATGTATTTTGTTCATACACTTAATATTATTTATCCATATCCACTGAAGGGTGGCCATAGTATGCGGAGGGAGAGGAGCACATGTCAGGTCAAAAGGTCAAGCTACAAGAAGGAGAAAAAGAAAGTCCAACATTTACATTAATTTGCTCGAATTGACGTCATTGCCAGCCTGTTATCCGGTCTTATTCAAAATCATATGTTTGACGTTGGAATGAAATCAAACATCCCTGCTCCGTCTATCAGAGTCTCATCTGAATCTACTTAACTTATTCTTAGCCTAACTAAGGTGTGGAACCAAAACGGGATCAAACGCGACCAAAGGCGACTTTAATCCCCATAAACAGCAGCAATGGTCGACGGCTTAGAAGTTAATCAAAAATTCCTACTGCTGGAGCAGCCCTCTGGATCTTTGAAATTTGCTATAACATACTATTTATTATTAAGTAAAACAATAACAAAATGTCACGCAATTAGATTTTGTTTCCAATAAGAGCAAACTCAGGCGAGTGTTAATTTCTATAGTGAAACTATTGTTTGGTAATTCATTCTCGGAGAGATAAATAATAATTTTATCGGTGCCTTTACCTTACAACCTTACAAAAAAAAAGTATAAATCAAAAAGTCCAGAAAAATATTTAAACAAGTTTTGAAAATATCAGGGAATACATATACATCTACGTATGTTTTAATGTCTATGCTTATGTGTACATACATATGTATGGGAAAATTAATCAATTTTACAAAAATTGCACGAAAAGAACGAAACATTTAATTCTCAGAGCATTTTACACACACTTTGTTACTGCGAACGTTTAATGAAATAATGTAATCTTCCTTAATGGTGGTTGTGCTGCAGCTACATATACGCCACGCATATTTATAGGAGTAAGTGCGACGCTACTCGAGTTAATATAATCACTTGCTCACTGTTTAATTGCTCTCATGTACATGCAACATTCTTTTACTGTATTAACCACAATTTATCTGGATAGCGGTGTACATTGGTAAGTTGATCATCCTCATCATTATCATCATGATAATCATCATCGTCACTATTATCGCCATGTTTATCATTAACGCAACACTCGTTGTATGTTGTGAGCAAAGCAATTTGCATACTTACGAATATGTGTGTGTGTGTGTGTGTGTGTGTGGCTGTGTGTGTATGTGTGCTTGCGAATATATATGTGGATGCAAGTGGTAAACCTTTCTCTCACTTTCTTTGTCGGTCTTGCTTGATATAGTTCGGTTTTCCTATTTTGTGCGTTCTTTTTTTTTTCTCTTTTTTCTTGTTTTTATTATTATTCTTTTTTGGAAAGCTTTTGAACTGAAGTGCATGTTTGCGTACTTTTAAAATTGTGTATGTCGCGGGAATATGTTTGATCGACATGACGCTTCCCTTAGCCCTTAATTGGCTACTGCATGTTTATTAAATCCTTTGCAAATTTCACATTAAACGCACATAGTTACTAAGGCTCTTTCTTACGTTCTTACCATCGCAACCGAGCGTTACGCATTTACATACGCCTACACTGTGAGCCGGGCATTACAAGTAGAAATTAAGTCGAATATTTGAGCAAGAAATATTGAAAATGTCTTTAGGATAATTACCAGCAGAAATGCATTTTATACGCCTGTTCACCCACAAACTTTCTCACCACTAACGACTCCAGTGTATATAGTAACCGGAAATAATCAGTTTTCATTAGTATAGCAACATCATTGCACTAACCCGCCAATACGTCATCTGTCACTTAATATTACGATCAATTAAAGTTTTGAAAATTGAAATGTTTCGGAAGACATGGGACAAGTCGTAGACGCACTGGTATATGAGTTATTAAAAGATCCGCATCGTTCCAGCTAATGACCGCCAAATGATCGTAAATTTTTTCTTTGATACGAGAGTTGACCGCATTTGATATACTAGCTCGTAAAAGCTCTGACTTACATTTGAGGCATAAAATGCGTCGCAGTCCGATCAATTGCGAAAGAGCTTAACGAAAACGGAAAGCAGATCGATAAAAACATGTTTTCCGAGAAACAAGCGAACTTCAAAAATTGCTGCACAGTAGCTTGAGTGTCCCAACAAGGCTGACAGTTCTCACCCATTACCTTCTAGACGAACAAACTCCGTAGAAAAAATATTATATGAGGTGGACAAGATTCCTCGAAAATGCCTATATTTGTGGGTAAACGTCTCATAACTTAGCACGAAGAGAATGTAGTATCGCACGAAGTCATTATTATTTATTTATTTATTTTTATTTATTTTATTTTATTTACATACATATACGTATGCATATACATACATGAAACTCAACTAAAATTAACAGACGAATTCAATTGACGCGTAAAAGTAAATCTTATACTAATTATTATATAAAGAGAAATAAGGAAAAAAAATAATAATAATTTTTCAATAATAATTCATTTATCAATAAATAAAAAAAAAAAAAGAAGAAAAACTGCATGTACACAACTAGCACAGAGGCACACCCACGACCTGTAAAGAACCAATTGCAACTGAACCTCTTAGTCACCGCAATCATGCAAAAGCTTGGCAACCGAGACAGTAAACAACACCAATTAATTTTCTAACGGTAATGAGATATTAAGATTAAAACTTAGTGTAAACACGACATAGGGAAGTCGGGCGTATTAAGCAAAGTTGTTTTGAGAGACTTTATAGAATCCGATATTGAGCTTTATTTAGATTTCTGCAAACAATTCGAAACGGATTAAACAGCTCGCAAATATATTTGCATTGACTCAGCTTAATAAACATAAAGGGCCTAGAGAAGCGGTTAGCGACATTAAAGCTGATCTCACCAAGTAATGTGGACGAATCGATAGTACAATTAATTAACTTAATTAAAAAGAAGACACCAACAATAAATCTACCTTTCTCAAGTGGACGGTAAGGAGAACAGAAGCAACCTGTTTTCATAAGGAGGCCAACAGACAAACGGGTCTTAAGAAAAATTCCTAAGGGGAACCAGCAAGAATTGCTTTTGAACTGATTCAATTGAATCTGCATAACGGCTATAGGAGGGAGACCACACAACCGAGGCTTACACAAGAATTGGTCTAACTAAGCACATGTAAAGCTTTTTTGTAATGCAAGGATCCTTAAGCTCTTTGGACAACCACTTAATTAAACCAAGCGTGGACCAAGCTTTATTTCAAGAGAGATCAAAGTGCAAATTAAAACGTAACTCTTTGATAGAGTAAAACTCCCAAGTCGATAAACGAATCGGTGTTTTCCAGTACTCAATGACCTCCTTCTTAAGAAAGAAAGCTGCTTGCATTTTTTTAGATTTAATTTCATAAAGTTTAACGGGTATCATGTATCCAAATAGTTTAAGTCAATTTGAAGCTGATACGATTGGGATTCCAGGGAGAAGAAGGAGTAGGAAGAAAACAATTTAGCAACATCGTTAGCGTCCACAAAGACCTGGTTGGATTTAATCACCGAGGGGAGATCACTAATGTGTAAATTAAATAAAAGGGATCCTATGCAAGCCTCATAAGCCGTCAAATGTGAACAAACAATTAATTCACCAAAATACGCAAAAAAACTCTATAGTGGATCACCCGACTTTTTAAAATAAGACGTTCTATGGGAAGTGGTCAATAAAGTGCTCTGATCCGTGTTCGTCCTTGTTCCAAAACACGCCGGTGTGCCAATATATCTCGAAAACTACAATATGAACCAGACGGACAGACAACCTGTGCGGCTTGTATGTTGAAACGACGGTAGACAGACAGGCGGACAGACAGTCAGCCTTAAGTCAATTCAAAAAGTGTTTCTGATTCTATCGGTACAATAAAAATTGGATCTATCTCAAGGCCTTCCGCGTGTCGCATACAATCGCACAAGCTTAATATGCCTTTGTATCTCGAATAGCGTTGGTTATAATAATCTCTGCAATGGAAAATATATTTATTTTTTATTTTTTATTTTTTATTTATAAATTATAAGGAAAAAAAGACCCCAAAGCGAATGCTCAACTAACCTGTCAACGGTATAGGAAGAACGAAAGCGAAGACAACTGGCATATGATTGAAAGTTCCGGATACTTTTTGGCCAGATTTGGCCAGATAAAGCAACAATGGCTACGAAAATGAAATAATGTAAATAAATGCTTAAAATAAATTCATGAATATTTTATCTTGACGTGAAAGTAAATGTTTATTTATATGCGTCGCTACGTTTGCATGCGTATGCACGTAATTGTGCCACTAATTGTAATTTTTTTTTTTTTTTTTTTATTTACTTTTTATTCCCTTTTCTTTTTTTTTCTTTTTTTATGTTAATGTATTTAAAAAACATTTTCCACGAGATTGCTCAACTGTTTTTTTCGCGGAAAAATGTATTCAAGGCTTTGGCTGTATATAAGAACGTCCGAGAGTGAAATACAATTATTATTAATTAAATGGAAAGAAATCATGGAGGAGAATAATAAAAGCACGAACAGAATATTTAAACAATCCAAGATAATTAACAGATCATTTTTACAGTTGTCCGACTCTTTCTGTTTCAGCAATCAATCGAATTAAGTAAATTTTAATTGACTTGAAAAAAAAAAACCAAAAAAAAATTCTTTACATTTTATTTTTGCCAACTTTACCGCACTTGACATTCTAGTAAATTTCAATATTTGTTATTAACGTTATCGTTGCTTTTGTTTTTTTTTTTTTATATAATGCTTTTATGGAAATTAAACAATCGCATTCAGGGCACACAAACATACCCACCCAGCTAGTTAAAAATCAAAATAACAACAATACTGGTCGACAAGCTTAAATTACACTTCAAATAAAAAACGCCGATACGAACGAAGTAAGTCTTTATCACCTTTTGCTAAATGAATTGAATGAAAACAAACTTAGTGCGGAAGAGGGCTATCGAGAGGGAAAGAGACGGACAGATTGAAAATTCTACTACCATACATACATCTACGATTATGCTTTTGAAAAAACCTTTGAAAGTGTTTTGAATGTAAATACGAACAACCCACACACGTTTTTAACATTTCATTCATAAAATGATCATGACTGAGAATGTTCGATTTACAGCTTATTAAAGCTACGGGAAGTTGCCTCATCGAAACAACTCTTGATAAAAAGTGAAAAGAATTTCAGAACAGAGATCTTCAAGTTTTTTTATTTTTATAAAGAAAGTCCTCTATACTAGGGTTAAGGATGTGTGGCTTAGGTACTTTGTAAAGCTTGGAATAGGTTAAAAATTCGGGTAATAAGGTATTATTGTTAATGGTTTTCGCATTCGCTATCGCTTGGTTTAGAAAAGCGGAAGAACGAAAGTCATAATCCATAGTCTTCAACAATTCCAAAATTGAAGGCAGCTCAACTTACGTTATTCGCGATGATCTTATTTAAGATAGTTCTGCAATCTAGATAAGTTCAATATAAAATATTATCAGAAGATTCTCCTACGTTACCTATTAACCTAAAAGCGGACCTTAGCGTTTCGCATGATTAGAGTAATTGACTTCATAATCGAGAGCTATAAGAAACTCCCTATACAAAAGGTACCATCAAGGGACCCGAAAACCATCCAAATCGCACCATTTTTTTCTAAACCACGTCTGACGGCAACGGTTGTAGTCATCATAAGGCATCATTCTGAACTTAATCCAACAAGTGTTTAATCATTTCTAACATTTCAAAAGGAAATATAAAATGCATTGAAAGTCATACAGGAAAGCTTGCGCCTTGTTTTTGTCTTTCACTTGCAGCAAGAGGACATACGATTATATATAAGTTTATGAATAATGTGGTCATACCTTGCAATTCTCCTTGCAAAAGCCGATTTCACAATCCAGAACGTCTTGGAATTATGATGGGCTTCTTGTAGTCAAGGTGTACCCTTAACCTCAACCTAACCTTAAAATGCTTGTAAAACTGCATTTTATTATAATTTGGAAAAGGAATTGCTTTCCGATTTTATGAAAATTGTTCGTTAGTCTTAGCGTACAATGTGGGTTTAGAGTTTTTGAAATTTGTAGAGGCTTCCTACCTATTTACAGAGATTTAAAAGCGTTGCGAGTTCCATGGAATTCGATTTACGTTCTCTCATTACCTTGTATCATGAGTTAAAGCTAAAAGAAGAGAATTTCTCCTTCAAAATTTATCTCTACGTATCTAAAGTACGAGAATGCCAATATTTCACCGAATCCTGAATACTTGGCTCCTGGGTTCATTGAAATCGACCTTCAGCTCTTTGAGAAAAGGTTCCGATCGAAAGAAATTGGATAAGTATTGTACATGTTCGATCAAATCGGGTAAGTTCCTAATTGAACCACTTTTAATAGTTTTGCCTTTGGATCAAAACACGTGAGTGTACCAAATTTTATCAAAATATCTCAAACACTGCGGCCTGTAGGATAAATCCAAGAACGCAAGTGGGATAGACTAGCTTCCGAATCACTTTATGATTCGATCCCTATAATAAAAGGTGGATTTATCTGAAGTCTTTCCGGCTGTTGCATATATCCGGACACACTTACTATGCCCCTCTACCACTAAGCGGTATAAGGCGTGATCATAAAATTGTGCATTTTCGGGACCAGACACGTGTCGAGCAATTGAAGAAAGTAGTTTAAAAAGGCTTAATGGCACTCGCAAAGAATCTTGGAGCGTTCTTAGAAATTTTATCGGCCACCATTAAAAAAAAATATAAACCACGTTACTACCATCGTAAGAATTTTTGGAGAGCAACCTTAAAAGAGGAACATTTCTACAAGTAGTTTGAGTGATCTTTCGGCGATCGTTTCGGAAGATACGACAATCTTCGTCTTCTACCAGGCAATAGTGCTTTGTCAAACAACTTATCAAATTGAGCGAACGAGCAACGCGAATGCAACTGACTTTACTTTTTTTTAAGCCATTGCAGGGGAAACGTTTTAAATTAACCGAAGAAAAATAATATAAAACGTGTTAAACTAACATTGACGCGCATAAAGGCTTAAAGAATTGAATCAAGACATGTTACAGTTACAGTCATTATACTAGCGAGTAGTAAGTCCGTCAAGAAATTTCCTTAGCCAAAGCAATTTCAATTATGAACTTTTTTTTAACCCTTGAATTCTTGGTAAAAATCTGAAACCTCATATACTAGGTGATACCGAATTTCTTTACCGTACTCCATGGAACTACGACGCATTCCGATCCGCCTAAATACTGAATAATGTTATTATGTATTCGTCAAGCAAGTGTCTAAGTGCTTGCTATGACTACAACTAAGGGAAACTAATTTTTTTTTTGTTTTTTTTATACTGTTCACCGAAGGTTGAGGGATATATCCATGTTGTCAAAATGGTTTCATGGCCCAGAAGGAAGTTTCAGACAACCCGCAAAGTATGTACTCTTCATCAACATCGAATTCTGAATAAATTTAAGCATATCCGTCCGTCCATCTGCATAATGTAAACATTTTCTGGTCACAAAAATTAAGCTATCGCCTTCAAAGTTGATAAAAACATTGAAAATACTTGCACGCAGGTTGGTGCTGAAAATGAGCCAAATCGGTCGAAGAACATGCCTACATTGCTTTGTAAAATGAGGATGAGGTTTTTCAAAAGGAATAAAAAATTGGTTTTTTGCCCATTACTTATACATTGCTACAGCAGATAAATCTATAAAAATTTTAATATAAATTCTACGGGCGATGCTGTTGCATCTCTATAAAGTTCGCCACGCCTGCTCAATTTTATAGTGTGCTGTAGTTTAATTTTTTTTTTTCAAAGAAGCAAGCTTTAAAAAGCCTATGGGCTTGTACATAAATTCTTGGCCAGATTGGAATCCACCCAAATATGTTCGTCTAATCATGTGTGCATCTGTCCGTCTGCCGAACAGTGTAGTATCTGCTGTAAACATTCTCTCGTTCGCACAAATCGCGACATCGCCTACAAACTTACAAAAGAATTTAAAAATGGCCCGAACTTTTCAAGGAACACGCCTGCAACACCCCCAGGTCTACATAACCAAAACTGCAAATACATTTGTTCTGAAAATAGAAAAAATCGGCCGCGCCCACTTAATATTGTAGAGCATAAAAATGTAATTGTTTCCCCTGTTTTTTAGAATCACGTTGATGGGCATAAAAGAAATTCGGTCACGACCGAATATAATTTTCTTACTTCTTTTCATATATCTAATCCCTCAGAAGAAGTGACGGTCGGATAGAAGTAAAGAAAAGGAAAGAGATAGGAAAGTGGTGATCGCAATTTGATTGGATGTGTACCCCAATCGGTCTATGAATGCAGGACACACTATAGCTATAACTCTAAGTAAACTTTGGTTGGCATTGAGACTTGAACAGGCTTGAACACTTACTTGGTAGTCCCAATTCTTACTTAATCGGCTACTCCTGGCATGGTTGCATTGAATAATGGTTGACGGGGTGCCCTTGTGTTTGACGATTAGCATGAGTACGTGATTTTCGTATACATATATATCAACTTCATAGGTTCCAAACTATGTTAATAATAAGTAAGTTAAGCCTTAATCCTAATCTTAATCTTAAGTATCGTCTAATCAGAGCTACCCGTATATATGTATAAGTAATGGGTACTTTCTAACTGTTTTCTTGTATTTTTCAAATTTCAGAAAAATTATTCCACCTTTACGCAGACAACTTTGTGCAGCTTATCAGAATTGCTGTTTGCAAAGGACTTAAGTAATGACTAGTTTTGTACTTAATAAGCGACAAATTGTTTTTAAAAAATTCTCAAGATACCATTTAAATGGTGTGCATCCACTATACGTCTTGCAGGAGTTACTTCCCATATTTAAGTTGTTCAATGGTGTTAACGGTCATTCATAATTAAAAGCCATACTCTTATATATATTTAGGTAAAAAAAAAAAAAAAAAAAAAAATTATTTTTTTTTTATTGTTTGCTGTTGCTGTTCGAGTACATATCGGTTATGTTATTAATCAATGATTTTTGTTACAAACTTGAATTCATTCAAGCATCAACAACAGCAGCAGCGGCAAGTCAACAGCAGCAACAACATTTGCAGTAATTTGAACACTTGTTCTGTGTTAAATATCGTAAAAATTTCACAGTAAATTAGTCATAATTTTATTTTTGTGGTCAAAAAACAATTTATCACTTTATGGAATAATTTTATAGTTTATTTTATTATTCATAAATGGTGGGTGGAACCGGTAACACTAGAATGTTTCAAGCAAATTTTGAAAAGAATTTCAATGAACTGAAGCGGAAATATTTAAGATTTTGGTTTCTTTTAAATTGAAAAAAAAAAATTTTTTTTTTTTTTTTTTTTTTTTTTTTAATTAATTTTTTTTTTCTCTGTATTTCTCAATTTTATAATTGTTGACCTAATTTTTAAACATTACCAGCAATTTTTAGTTGGTCTAGTACTTTGGTTATTTTTTTTTTTTTTTTTTTATTTATTTTTTTATTCACTTTTTTTTTTTTTTTTTTACATATGTTTTTCAAGCGAAAATGTTGTAATTATTTTAAGCTTTCATATAATACTTGTACCGTAGTAGTACCGTCCTGTACATGTCTGGCCATGCCATGACAACATACATACGTACATAGAACATTTAATAGACACATTATTGTAATTTGTATGAGTGCATTTGTACGAATGTGTGCGTGTCCATGTGCATTTGTGTGCAAGGTTTGTCCCAGTTTCCATTTTTGCCCATTCTGGTAGCACTTATTCTCTATGTTTTCGTTTTACTTTACACCATAACATCATAGCTTTATTGCTCGTTAATTACCTAAATAACAGCAAAAACAAGTGAAAAAACAAAAACTAGGAAAGTATGTCGGTTGAGTACAGACGTAACACACTAAAGTAGAAAATCAACTGAAAATTTTATGATAAAATTTTGATAAATTATGATTACAAATAAAAGCTCATTAAATTCGCTATAATGGAAGTTTGCGGAAATTCTCAGGATTCTCTAACGTACGGATGCGAAACTTTAAACGAATTCATATAAAATAATAAAATCGTTAAAGTAGGTGCGAAAATGTATATACGAAAATATAAATGTGAGCGCCGATGGAAAGGAAACTAGTTGAAGGTACCTTCAAGGCAAAGTAAAAGGAAAACATTTTGGAATGATTAAGTCTAACGGAGTTCTTGACGTTTCATCGTAACCACGTAACATCATTAGAACATTAGAATAGTCGAGCAAGGCCGCCTATTAGATACCCTACTTCATCTAATACAGCTATTCGTAACAATACCAATAATTGCACACTATTTTCATGCAAAGGCGTTGTTATCGTAAAGCCCCCATATCGGAGAAATCCTTATATGCGATGATAGTCAAAATATAGACGTACATGCTCCAAGTGCGAAGTTGGTTTCTATGCCAGTTTACTATTATCAACTAATTTTCACCATGAAATATTAAAAATTACGATTTTTTACTTTATGAAAATTCAATTGTTGTAAAAAGGGTTATACGAGAGAGAGATTTCAAAAAATTTCACCAGCCGCACGAAATGTTCCCAACTGGGCTGGGCCAAATGCTGTAGCAGAACGAGTTTTTTCGGGAAATTTTGAAAATCGCAATTTTTTTCCATATAACGAGTTTTTCAAATAGCGTGTTAGAAAAGTGGACCGATCTAAACCATTTTCAATAGCGTTCATCCTTGGGCCAAAGCTTGTCGGTGTGCTAAATTTCATCAAAATATTTCAAAAATTGCGATTTGTAGCTTGAGCAGAAATTTGTACGGGCAGACAGCAGACAGATAGACGGACAGACAGAACCGTTTTCTGAATCAATCGGTATAATAAAAGCTGAGTCTATCTTAAGCCTTTCTGCGTGTTACATAGGTCCGCACAAACTGATACCGAAACTGGTATAGGATATGAAAATATAGAAAGTAAGCGATAACGCACTAGCGACGACTAATGTTAAATTTTGGCATAGGAAGTGTTTCTAAGAAAAAACTTGTAAGGACCAAACACACGCAGCTTGCTTTGGTCTTACACGCTGTTATATACATATATATATATATATATATATATATATATATATATAAGTTATTCTTATGTATTTAAAATACTTTTTACTTTCTACTCATTTCCTGTTAGAGCAGGCAGTTTGTTATTCTCTTGTGAGTATTATAGGTATGTTGTGATAGGTAAGAACTGTGTAAGTAAGAATGAAATGGAACGGGGATATCACACGTTCACGCACACATTTCAAATAGCTTGGTTGACATACTGTGAATGTGATCAACTAACTAACTGTAAGGAACTGGTGGTGGAACAAAAGTATAGAAGAGAAGAAGTTGATTTCCTTCTTCGCTAGCGGTGAACGCGATAGGTGCCGAATTAAGGATATTTTAATAGAAGACCGTCCATTGCGTCCGATGACCACTGACGATAGGTCAGTTAAGTTAACTACCGCGAACATCCGCGAATACCGTCTCGGAGTCGCGACTCTTCCTAACGCATAACCGAGTTTTGGAATGGGTGGCGGGGGGGAAAATGCGACGTGAATCCTTCCAAAAACATGATCGCCAGAAAACACATTTAGCAATATGCGTCAATTATTGGTATGATAATCGACACTGCTTTACAAAACATAGTCCAAAGCAAACATTTTCTTTAGAATATTGTTCAGTCAGATTAATGTGCAGAGAATGAAATCGTGATTAAATATTCTATCAAAATAACTTGACTAAGGGCTTACGAGCCTGCAGTCTTCGAATTTTCTAAATCAATTGCAGCAACTGCTAAGCAAAGCTTACCCTGTCCGTCCTAGCTGTCATTTAAGTAAATGTCTCGGTTTCACAGAAAGAATAAAATATTATTATTAGCATTCAGTCCTATGATCTTACGAATATTATTTCGTAGTATAAGAAATTGCAGAATTGCAGAATTCTACCCATAGCGACATATGGAGCTAAATATTAATTAATTTTCGACTGACCATAAAGCAAAACATAACAATAACAAGTGAGAAAATTATATTTGGTCGTCAGCGAATCTTTTATACCCATCGCCGGCATCCTAAAAAAAGGAAAACAAGTAAGTTTTCATTTTCTATAACAATGGGTGAGCGCGGCTGAATTTTCCTATTTTCAAGACAAAAGTGAAAAATTTTATCATATTTCTGTGGCAGTTTATGAGTAAAGAGCAAAAAACGCAGAAGGCTTTCAGTCTTTGTTGCGTTTTGGGCGTGTCCTTTGACCTCTTTTGAGGTACTCCAGCCTTGCCCATAGATTATACATTCAAATTTCTATAGATTTATGTGCTGCACTTTGTGATTAATGAGAAAAAATCAATTTCTTGTTTTGGAAAACAGATGTGTTTTCAGTTTACCTGGTACTGTAGGCGTGATCTTCGACTGATTCGTGCTATTTTCAATAGGAAGCTGCGTGCAAGATTTTTCTATGTTTCTGCCTAATTTGAAAGCGATGGCTTTTGCGGCACGCAATCTTTATAATAGACATTGCACGGACAGGCGGACGGACATGTTTAAATCGATTCAGAATTTGCTGCTGATCAAGAATACATATATTTTACAGAATCTCTTAGGCTTCCTTCTGGGCATTGCAATCGTTTTGACGAAACAACCGTACCCCTCGTCCTTCGGTGATGAGTACGAAATGTATTAATAATATGACCGTCTTTCTCTCATATGCTTGGTAAACGTATCATTAAATCTATTTCACTGCTAAATTATGTTAAATTTTAAATTTTGTTTTATGTTTGTAATTTGTTCCCCTGAGATATGTCAGCACACAAAACACAAAAACAATGAAATTGTTCAACAAATTACCTAAACAGAGTTATCTACATACATACGGTGTGGTGCGGTGCGGTGCGGTGCGTTGCGTTGCGGTGTGGGTAAAGACAAGAACTCCATAAAGGAATGAAAAACAGTAATAGTCACACAGCAACGGCAACAACAAAGACAATGAAGGCAATTTAAAATGGCCAGATATTGTCAAAGTTCTGTTTGTACATGAATATGCACCGCATTGCATTGCACACCCAGAGAGGATATTGTTGCAACTAATAGTTGTTCACGCAAACGACATCTAAGTGTTTGTGTATGCGGAAAACATATAGATTGAGCGAGAAAGAGAGGAAGAGAGTACCGGCATTGGACGCGTGCCTGTATAATGTTTACAGGCGTCAGTAATTCATACCTTGAAACAAATTGCTTTAATGTTTGTATAATGCACACTATCGCAAAGTGTGTATGCATATGTGTGTGGGTATAAATTTTACGCAGTATGTATGTTGTTTGCATACAGTCTGAAACGCCCACATAGCATATTGTGTAAAAGCCTGATATTAAGCTTAACTGCGAGTACATTTAAGTTAATGCTAAATAAAGCCAAATACACATACACTCACACACACACACACACACGCACGCACGCCATAAACGAGCTGACACAAATTTGTATTCAAGTTTAGGCAGCCACAGTAGTGACAGGTGAAAATTGTGAGAAACTATTGAGTTAATAAGCGACTGACTCTCTTTACTACATAGACATATTTGCATATACTCACAGGTGCTTAAGTATACAAGTCAAAGTGTGGGTGTAATATGTATAGCGAGGGGTACGAGTTCACAGGCACCTTAGTTGCCAAGATTAATTTGAAGTTTCTTGTTGAAATAAAGTTTTTTTTTTTTTTTTATTTATTAATTTTTTTTTTGTTGTCTTTTGCTTTAATTGTTTTAAATCATAAGTTTATTATGGTTTTATTATGCGCTTATATTTATGAGTATTAAACAAGTTGATAAGTTGATAAAGTTATATGTATGTATATTGTATGTGCATGTTAGTGGGTGTAGTTTTCAGTTTATAATTTTAATTTTATGTTTTCCTCGTTTTTTTTTTTTTTTTTTTTTTTGGTAATTTTTATTCATTTAGTCTTTTTCAAAAACATAAAGCACGAATTTCCGTTTACTGCCTTTATATCTTTTAATAAAGCAAATTAAAACTCTATAGTGGGACACGACGTACCATTAAATATCCTACACCATCTTGGAGTTATTCGCATAATGACATTTCAAAATAAAGCTTTATGTGGGAAGGTGGTCAGAAAGGTGATCCGATCCGAGTCATTTCCATCGCCTTCGCTTTTGGACCAACACACGTCAGTGTACGAAATTTCATCAAAATGTCTTGAAAATTTCAGCCTGTCGGTTAAACAAAAGACGGACAGACGGACAGATAAGCTTAAATCGATTCAGAAAGTGATTATGAATCCATCGGTGTAATCAAAAGTGGGTCTATTTCAAGCCTTTCTGGGTTTTGCATACACCCGCTCATATGTAATATATCTTCGCACCACAAGTCGTGTAGAGGATAATTATTTAAAATTTTAAGAGCTAATATTTTTCTACAAAACTTCGTGGGTATATCAGATTTGTCAGATGTTTGTGAATGATGCAAACATACGCAATGGAAAGTATGTGCAGAGAGCGGAATCGACTTCATCACGGCTGCCTATCTATTGAAATCGAGATTATAATCTAAAGAAGTTGAAATATTTCCCAATTACTTTCGCCGAGTTAAGTCCATATGCACAAGAAAATTAGAATGCATCTGATAATTTTCCCTTTCTTATGAAACGGTAGCTTCAAAACTATGTCAAAGATTTGAAGGCAGTGCTTAAGTTTTTCCATTTATCATCGAAGGTGTAAGGGTAAGGTGTAACTTTTCCTTAGCGCAATCCACGCTCGCAAGACAAATAAAACATAAAATTTTGAATCAATTTATTCAGCTCCTTTGGTTGGTCCATCTGTCTCTCCTCTGATCGTGTAACGTTGCCTAATTGATAACCGCAGGACAAAATTAAAAAAGCGAACTCTGTCCACTATAAGCAGCCTCCAATCCCTGGCAGGTATGAGTGGTATATTTGATGCTAAGAGTGTGCGTTCAGTGCTACTTTAGAGAGAAAGCTCAATTGATATTATGTAGCCCTAGATAACAAGGTGGCAAGTGCACGTCAAAAAATGATTTTCACTATAAAACATTGTGATGCCCAACTTAGCTACTTCGGAGTCATATCAAAATTTTAATCAAATTTTACGAGACGTAAGACAAATGTTTCATTGTAGCACAAGGTGAGTATTTTCATCCAAGGCAGGTACATTTAATTCTTTGTAACGGGACGTTGGATAAGTTCTCGTTGTTTTTTCATGAAAATTATTGCTTTATTTAAAAAAAATCAGTAAAAACCTTGCCGCGCGGTCGAGTAAATAAGAATTACGCCTGCTAAGTCAGTGTTAACGGGTGCGGTTCATCATACTCCGTCGTAATTGTAGTGGATACTCAGCTAATAAAAGCCACCGTGCTATACGTACAGGGAGCATAAATAAGTGATTGGTCGTACCTTAAAAAAAAAAGGAACCTTTCGTTGAGAGTATTGCCCATTATTAGCTACAACTTTCTTTCCATTTTGCTGTTTACATTTGAATTCTATGTGCGGAAGGCATAACGTATTTTATAAAGACAAATTCTTCTTAGAACTTTTTTATTTAAAAAAAAAATTTGCTCCAAAAAAACAACTAAAAGCACTATAGTGGGTCGTAACCTACCTCCAAATACCCTACATCAACCTGCAGATATTCAACTTAACAAATTTTCACAATGAGACGTTATATGGGAGGTGGGCGAAGAATGCTTCGATGCAAACTATTTTCAATAGCGTTCGTCCTTGGGCAAAAAGGCGTCCGTGTACTAAATGTATTCAAAATATCTCGAAAAGGGCGACCTACGGGTTGAATACAACAAAGCAAGACGGACAGACGGACGGACGGACAGATAGGCTTATGTCTGGCCACTCAGAAAGTGATTTTGACTCTATCAGTGTAATAATTTTTTGGTTTGGGTTTAAAATCACGAAAGAGATTACCACGAAATCTTAATTAACTTTTCGAAAATATAGGAAAGACTTAGGCGAAGAAAACTCGATTGATTCGTCGAATTTCGTCACAACTTCTCGCCATTTTCTGCCTGGTTAAATCTTAGATAACACGACAGACAGACAGACAGACAAACAAGATACTGTATCACGGAATCACTTTCCGAATTGATCCGTAACAAAATATAAGTCTATCTCGAATCCTTGTGGGTGTTGCATACATCCGCGCAAATAAATATACGATTGTATCACAAGTGACGGGGGGTCTAAAGAGACATGGACGTGGGATACCTTAAATAGTATAATCCCCCCTTTTTATCTATCACGAATGCTGTTACGAAATAAAATTATAGGAAAGATGGTCACTAGGGTACAGACAACCGATGTAAATAGTTGAGTATTATACCCGGACCACTTTCTATTTGGCTAAAGACCTTAAATGTTGATCAAGTTTAGGCCAAAAATTTTCTTATAAAATTTGTATCACCAAGCTTGCCCCGAAATTTTGAATCCTCTATGGAACTGTTCCCTGATACACTTCCTGCTTTTGTTGATTTTATTTATGAAATGTTTCTTAATATTTTTTTTAATATATTTCTTGTTATATGAGGTAAAAAATTATTATTATTCTAATCGGTTTAATACCAGAATTTGTGTGTCTATGTCTTAGCCGCAAGTGAAATGCGTATTTCAAATACAATAAATTGCCATTGTAGCAACTTTGGAATATTAATTTTTAATCGCACTTTCCCATCCCCAAAACATCAAGGCTAGAACAATAACAATAGCAATAACAATAGCAATAGCAATAGCAGAAGCAACAGCAACAGCAACAGCAACAATAACAATTTTGCTTGCTTGCAAAGCTTAAAATACAATATAAGCTATCTATCATTTCCATTAGTTGTCTTAACTTATTATAAACGGTTTATGACCGGGTGGTATACGAATTAGGCGAGAACGATGATGTTATGCTAGCGAGGAAGAATCCTATCATCCAACCACAATGCACACATCGATATAACCATATAAACGTGATTTAACTTTAAATTACTCAAACCACTCACTCATGAAGAAAAAAGAAGGCAGCCAAGCCACCACCGTAACAACACCGTACCCATCCAGTCAATCACAACGGCACTCAAACAAAACTTGCGCGCAGCGACAATGATGATAATCGTGAAGACTCAGTAACGATGATGACAGAGAGGCAACAATAAATTGTGTACGTTTACATCATTTCAAAATGATAATTATTTTTGTTAAAAACAAAAAGAGAAAAAAAAGAAGGAAAACGAATAACAAAAGCTATAGAAGTACGGCTGACAATAAAAGCAATTACATCCATTATAAATGCTGCATAATGATAATAAAATATGTAGGTAACTAAAGCAACAACAATCATAATAACAAATAGCAACAAAACTGTAACAATACATACACAATAACATATAATCGACATATACGTACACGCATATGCATTTACTTAGTTACATACATACGCAGATATAATCGGTATTTATTGTATTTTATTGTTATATTGGCTTTTTATTTGTTGAGCTCACTTTAATCGCTTGTGCTGCATCTGCAATAAAAAGCCTCCAGTTATATGTTGTCAGCAACAACAAAAACTATAAAGAAAAACAAATAAGAAATTCATGTTCAACTCACAACGCATCTTGGATACCTGCACTTAGAATAAATTCTTCGTTCAGTGGAAACAATTCAATGACGTAGTCGAACTGTTTGCATGCACACTTTTGCATATGTGCCTAAGTAAAAACTCTAGATATCTATTGTAGTTTCCTAGTCAATAATGTAAATAAGTAAAGTAAGGGTTTTGTTTGTTTAATCCGATGTCGAAATTTTCTTAAGATACCATCGACACGTACCATCAGCATGCATGATTCACTATCTATGGGGCTTACGTGCCAAAACAACTCCCACGCATGTATTACTTCGATCACTCTCCTCCGCGAGACCACCATTTCCCGCAGACTAATTGTCATTAATGTGCTCGATATTGTGAGACTTTATTGGAACACACAATTGGCTTCCTTTTCTGTTCAATCGCCCCCTTTCCAAGAGTAGTACTTCTTAGAACATTTCCCTTATGAACATGTCTATGGTGTTGCAGGTTTCGTTACTGCCAGTCATCCCTTGTGATATTTCACTGGCCTCTATTTAAGGTGAACCGTACTCAAGCGTATTGCAGTGAAACATCGCGTACTCTACATCTTAGGTCTTTATCCGGGCATTCAATGATCAGTATGTGCATATGTGGGGTAGCAGGAGCTTGCTACCTCTTATACGCTTTACAGAGTGTTACCAAGTGTGGCAAATATTTCTATTTTCATGCACAGAATGTAGATCTTTAAATGTTCACGCAGCGAATACTCTTAACGTGTTTACATGTATTCTTGATCAGGCTAAGTGGCACAATCGATTTACGAGCGATTGCCTACCCCACTATCCGCTATAAGTTCTGTTACAACTTCGAATTTTTATCTAGGAAAACAAACTTAATCTCAATTCTTTTCTTTTTTTAACATTGTAGTTCGTTTGTAAAATCGCTTCGTCCTCAGTTACAAAAAATAGTTGAGATTTCCCCTATTTTGGGATCGTCTACTGAAATCCTTTCTCTACCTCTCTCCCACAGTCCCTTTCTCACTGTCTCTCTCTCTCTCTCTCTCTCCCTCTCTCTCTCTCTCTCTCTCTCTATCTCTATCTCTATCTCTATCTCTCTATCTCTCTTTCTATATCTATCTCTCTCTTTCTATATCTATCTATCTCTTTCTATCTCTATCTCTCTCTCTCTTACTCGTTGGCAAAATCGGGAGAGTTACGAAACCGTCCTCTCATCTTTACTTTAATTTCTGCTTGACCGATTAAATTTCTTAGTATAAACAGAGGATAAAACTTAGAAATCAGATAAATCGATACATGAAGTCAGAAAACTATAAATAAGACGGGATTAGTTCGTGGTGTTGCATGCTATATCCAATAAGCGTGATACGGTATAAGATGCATGAGTAGCCGTGAACATAAGAATCGCAACTATCAAGTCATTGTTCGCGGGTTCAAGTGCAGTTCAAGTGTAGTAGAATTTACTTTGGTCGTAGCTGTAATGAGTGCTCTGCCGGTGAAGGCGTAAAACTTATCGATTGAGCGCGCAACCCCCAGCCAGCTGCAGTCATCACCTCCCCATTCCTTTCTTTCTTTCTTTCCTTTCCTGGCTTCTTTCTGACCGTCACCCGGTTAAGCGAATAAAGCACATCCCTTGAGTGATTAGTTTAATCAAAAATAAAATAAATCAAAAAAAATATGAAGGCATGGCCATTAGTATAAAGAGTCATGTATAAATAGTGCGGGGTAAGTTCATGGTGTATATCAAACGATATACGATAAAAGCGATACGAAATACGATATTGAGTGATAACCGCATTATCGTGCCGTCAAGTCTGTTATGGAAGCTAAATATTCGAAGTTAGCCCAACTTTATTTTTTTCTGTCTGTCTATTGGCCATATTTTTTATTGGATACCTTTTAAAAGAATCTACAGAAATTATTGCCAATTTTTGTTTGGATTAGTATGTTAAGGACAAATACACAAAACAAATTAATTCGGAATTTTGTGCTAAACACCAATTTGTTTTTCTCTTACGAGTTTTCCTTACTCAGACAATTTTCAAAGAGACTAACAGACTTAATATATCTTTATGCTTTGCCAGCAGATGTAATAAAAAAAAAAAAGAGAAAAAAAAAGAAAAAAAAAGAAAATAAAAACCCACACACGCACTCATTCAATTTCTTATATAACCTTCATACAGACTAAAATATCTTGGTCTACGTGTAGACATATAGATATATGTATATATGGACAGAATACATATATATATATACATTATAGACAGAAGTACACCCACATATATTAAACATAGTCCTATACACACTTAGCTATCTCGACGACTTCGTATGAAATGTTATAATTTGTTGCTATTGTTGTTGTTATTATATTTACTACCGATACCTTAACAGTCTTATATGTAGATTTATGGTCTGTATGCGTTGCATATTTGTAGAGATAATGCGTTTACATGTGAATACATTGGCGTACCAATAGCAAAGGGGAACACTGTAAGGACAAATGTTTTCTCTTCTAGAAAATGAAAAAAAAAATAATTATACATTGTTTCAAACATAAGAATCTGAAGTAAAAAAAAATTTAAATGAAAAATAGACCAAAAGTTTCCTCCATCCCGCATTTCCCATCATACAAAAAGATTTCAGTTGCCGTCTCTGGCTCTACCTGCTTTGCTTTATGTCTCTATTATCTATTTATAGTGTATTTTTCTTGTAAAATTTCAAATTCGTAATACTTTGCGTACGATTACGTGGATTTCGAAAGTTTTTTTTTTCCTCGAATTTGTAAGAATTTTTTGCCTTTATATGTGAAAGACTTGTCTTGATAAAGCTTTTTCTTTTGCAGCAGAACAAAATAATTATGATAAAGCTATTATTGTGCGGTCTAGTATTCAATTAGAAAATATTATATCATTGGAAATCTTAAAAACATAATCATTTCTCAATCGAAATCAAAAGATTATGGAAAGTTTAGGGCCAAAGAAAAAATGCAAGCTCAGAAAAATATAAATCTTGTAATTTTTCTTTAGATCGAAGAGTGAAAAAGCTACTGCCGAAGTGTTGCCCTACTACTAAAAATTGCATCCCTAATACCGTAGCAAATAAGCCACTAAGTTTTCTCTATTGATTTTTATACCTTACATCACTTGTGGTACAAGGTGCATAGAGTTTGTGCGGACGCATGTAACACCCAGAAGAGATTAAGATGGAGCCATCGTTCATTATACCGATCACTTTGGAATCTTTTTCCAAATCGATGTAAGCATCTCTGTCCATCCGTCTGACTGCTTTTTCGTCTTCAACCCACAGCTCGCAATTGTTGAAACATTTAATGAAATTGCATGCACTGACGTGCTTTGGCACGCTATTGAAAATGGTTCGAATCGTTTCACTTTTCCGACAACTCTCCATACCACACTTGATTTTGAAAAGTCTACGAAGAAACTTGCAACTTTTAAAGTTTCTCGACAAAAGTCGATGATTAATAGTATTTCGAAATTCTCAATTGGTATAAAAAATTTGATTCGGCAGGGCCAATTTTTTGAATCCCCTTTCATATAATCATTCCTATGAAGACCGAGTCTACATTTGACAAAAAAGTCGAACTTTTAATATGTCATGGCGAAAATTGGTTCACAAGAGAGGGAATTGATAGAGAAGTAAGCCTTATCGAATTTGAGCCACATAGGAATATATTTTCGATACCACCGCATAAAAGGATTCTCAGAAAATCCCCAAACTCCCAAACTCCCAAAAAGGCCTAATTATTAATGTTTTGTTATAAAAAAATTTTTCCATGATAGAAAGTTGACTTAACAATGAAGCAGATCAAATTTGAATCACATGGGCAAATGTGTCCATAGTAATAATTCAGTAAAACAGGAGGATTTAGAGCATTTGAATCGCGTATGTCTATTTTTTAACCCTGCCATCTATAAGGTGTAACGTAAAAAGGAAGCCCTGATATGAAGAGAAAGTATTATTATTTTTATTATTATTATTATTACTATAATTTTGGACTAATGATTAGACTAAAAGAAGAAGACATTGAGCACTAGCAATGCAGGCATGCAATCGGCTCTGATTTATAAAAGTACAGTAGATATTGAGCCTAGTAGTTTTAATAAAGTCATCTAATGCATTGATATTCTATTCTGTAGCTGATCTTAGAGTGTCCATTGGATTAGTCGCTCCAAATGCAACAATACTTCTAGCCAAGGAAAAGTTAAAGCAGTCCCCGAGTATGTGTGAGTGAGTATAGTGAGAATTTATCCACAATTGCAGCTTATGGGGGAAGACTTCTTTAAGATCCATTGGCGAGTTGCAATTGTATGGCCACAACGAATTCTCGAAAATATTTGGATGTTGATTTTCTCAACATTTGTTGGATATAAAAGTGGAATTAATTGAGGGTTAATAGAAGAGTAGTGCTAACGATGGTATTGTAGATTTCCTTCTATAATTTTCGAGAGAAAGTATAATTTGTAGTTTTCTATGACGAAAACTGAAAAGTAATTACTTTTTTTGGGAAAGAAATTAATTTTCCTAAAGTTGAATCACGTCATGTGATGTTGTAGACATTCTCCAATATGCCGGCTTTCACAGAAAGTATGCCTTTACATGAGAATAATGTTTAACTTTTGATGTATTGTTTAGAAAACGAGCGAATAACTGTACTAGGGGAAGTGGCGAAGGGTATTGAGTGGTCGGCTTTGCCCGGCTACAATGTTCTCGTTTTTTTTTACTTTGTTTTCTTTCTTTTTTTTTTTGAGCAAACTTTGTGGGGACTGCAAAGGACTACAACTTGTATTGCAACTCTGTAAAGGGGGAGCTCGACCACCGATACTTATTTTCACTATTTTTTCAGCGATGGAGAAAAATTGCTCTTTCGAACGAACTACAGCTTTTCATATCATTCCTCTGCTGATTAACAATGCAATACTTGCTACCAATACCAACATACAATTTCATAATTATGTGAATTTATCAAAAAGTTTTCCTGAATAATGATTTTTTTTTTTTTTTACATACTGTTAGGATATGTGTGAACACATCAAATGCAAAAAAAAATTGTATTTCAAAGAGCGACGGCAGAGGAAAGGGAAAATTGCGTGTAGGCTACGCAAAGCGAAGTGATGAATATTCCATATGCTCTTAGCGAGACACAATACCGTTATTACATTGCAACCTTGAACTTTCTCCTGCTTAAAGGCACACTCAACATTTTTCATAAATAGCTAACATAAGCTCATAAGCGCCGGCCGATCAAAACCACAGCCCACAAAAACTGCCGATTCACCAATATTTTTCGGACTGAAAACTGGGCGAAGTGGTTCAAATCTCAGCCTGGTTTGTATGAAGAGTTAGTAAAAGTATACCACTTATCGATAGGGCACACACCCACTAGGGTCAGTTGTCTTCCACCTCTTCTCTCTGACCAACATGGTATCCCACGTATACACCACAACAAAACTTCCCCCAGCACCACCACCAAAGGATACAAGAAAAAATAAAAAGTACCTTAAAATGACTGGGAAAATATTTCAAAAATTTTTCCCAAACTGGAAATTGCGTTAGGCAATATGTGAAACATAAAATGAAAGTTGCTTTAAAAGCCGTGGCAAAAGTAATCTGCAAGTGTTTTCCAAACTTGAAACTACTTTGCCCTATGCTTAAAGTATAAAATAAAAGCTGCTTTGAAGGGAATGAATTTGAAAAAATCGAAAATTTTCATTATTTTTGGATCAAATCAAATGCGTTCTTAGTACTTCTAGTGGTTTTGACACCACTTTTTCTAACTTTTAATTACCATACTACGAAGATACCATCAAGATAAATTTTGGGTACGTAACAGTTGCGTGGGTGTACAATCTTAATACCCTACGTCAATAGTGGTGTAAGAGTATATTAAGTTAAGAGTATTTAAGTTTTATGCAACACCCAGCAGGACTTAAGATACGTCGACTTTTTTATGGCTTGTCTGTCCGTATGTCGAACTTGTTTCTTTATATATTTAAATTTTATGCAACACCCAGCAGGACTTAAGATACGTCGACTTTTTTATGGCTTGTCTATCCGCATGTCGAACTTGTTTTTTTATGTATTTAAATTTTATGCAACACCCAGAAGGACTTAAGATACGTCGACCTTTTTATGGCTTGTCTGTCCGTATGTCTAACTTGTTTCTTTTTGTATTTAAGTTTTGTGCAACACCCGGAAGGACTTAAGATAC
>KK502692.1:66218-77846 GCA_000688735.1 Glossina austeni
TTCATTTAAATGAAATCCGAAAGTTGTGGTAGACATATCTGTTATATCTACTGATGATAGCGTTTTTTATCCAGTTCATAACAAATGTGCATGCGTGTTATAAAGTAGCAATGAATAGTTGGAAAATTGATTTTTATTCCTAATTTCAATTTCAATTTTTAAATACGACCGATTTCATTTTTTTTTTTTGCACGATTTTTGGGAAAAATATTTAAAGTTTTTTCATCTTAAATGATTTTTTAAAGTTGTGCAACATTAGATAAATTTACCATATGCGGCATGACTTTTTTTAAACTATTTTTTTTTTTTTGCACGGTGTTCTAAGAAACGTATGTAACGTGCAAAAAAAGGGTATATCAGAAGGCAATTTAAAATATTCTTCGTCCATAACATTCTGATATTATTTAGTCATGTACATCTGTCTGTCCATTTGTCTATATGTTATCTTTTGTGATTTTTCGGAATGCGTTTAAGGAAAAAAAACTCAAGAGCCGATCCGATTAAGCATAGAAAACTGGGTGGTATTTAGAGTAAATATCTAAAAGTTTAATCTAGGAAATGGTTCAGATCTCGACGAATATATAAGAAATATATTGACAATAAAAAATCATTATTCAGATTCAGATTCTGGATCGAAGTAAAGGCTGGGAAATAATGAAAACTTACCCATAGGTTTTAGTTTAAGGCTATAAATCGCGTATTTTTTTTTTTATTTTTTTTTTTAAGATAAGTAATCACTCAAAGTCGGGGATAAGTGTAGGATGTCGAACGTCAATAAGAAGTGAGAAAAGAGAAAGATATAAGAAGTGATTTATGAGCTTAAGACTAGTGATAGGTATCAACGATTTTACTTATTTGTTTTGTTTGCTTCTTTCGGTTCAGGTTTTCTTTTTTTTGTTTGTTGTTTTGTTTAGCGCATTGGGAAACCCTGCTGAGTAAAGTTTCTCACAACAAACTGGCGGCTACTGTATGCGTGTATGTTATCCAAACAATGCAAAAGCCAAGTGAAAAATTCACAAAAACTCATCTTTTGTGAAATCAATTAAAAAACAATATTCAGCAGTGGCCCCAAAAAAACTGCAAAAGACCAACAAATGGACAGGAAAGCAACAGCCAAGCAGTTTGTGAAAGAAAAATCACCAAAAATCAACAAAAGGCATAAAAAAAAAAAAAAAAACCAAACACTTGCCATATGAACCCAATGGTCGATTGGTCGGTCGCCTTGGTCAGCAAGATAGCATCAGATTCTCGTAATCATATTTTGTAATATATGTCGCGTATATATATATATATATATATATATATATTTATACATACATATGTTTATGTGTGTATGTCATACTGTGATACTACACCACCACCATCGCCACGCAATCAATAATTTTTTTTGTTTTTATTATTCATTGTTATTGGTGTTGTTGTTGTTGTTGTTGTTGTTGTTATTTTATTCCCGATCATATTTGGTTTATTGACGACCGCGTTGGCAATGGCGGCATCAGTTTACCACAAATCGTGCTGACCGTGTTGGGTAACACAACAATGCCAGCCAGGCTCACAAACAGGCAAATAGACAGGCGAGCAGACCTACATACAGAGACAACGTTTAAGCGCCATCTACGTATAAATCACGTTCACAAAGTATATACATTTTGTTTGTATTTTTTTTTTCGTTTCAATACTTTTGTTGTTTTAGTTTGGCCTGCATTAAAACACTGCCGAGAGAGATCATTTCATGCTGATATCCATAGTGTATGGAGGAGACATTATGTTGTTGTTGCTGCTGTTGTTGCTCTGTTGCCAGTTAATTTAACTATAAAAGGATATCGAAACTGTGTTTGTGAAGACAACAGCAACAGCAACAGCAACAACAAAAACAACAACAACAACAACGACAGCATAATTTCACACATACTTATATTTAAGCATTATGCATACGTTTGCATACACTTTTATATGCCTACATATACGGTAAGTATTGTATGATGCATTATTTTTTTTCTTCTTTTTTTTTTCATTTTATTTCTCTTCATAACCATATTTGTGTTAAACACAATATTGAGTCATACGCGCATCATCGCACGTTTTGCCACACGCCGTCAAACCAATATGCATCTATATAGACATATATACACACGCGCGCGCAAAACTATGCATATGTGTAAGCGATGATAAACCGCTCATATAAAAATGTTATTAAAAAGACAATAAAACATGTCTTGTGGTATGCATAACATTAACCCTTGACTGTCTATTTCTAACACTACAGGCATAGTGATTGTTAAGCTACAATATATTTGATAGTCATATAGTCAACGTTATAAACTTTCTTCATGAGTTCCTTTTACAATATATCGTTAGATGAGTTATGGTTGACAATAGTGTGATGTATGTGTTGGATACGTGTTTGTACTGAAGACGCAATCAAGATATAATAACGTTCTGATGAAAAGATAATAATAAAATTTTATAAAACGAATTTATTTATAAATATATGGCTGTATTTAACTGCCTTAATAAAAAAAATATTATGTCGTAAATTTATATGAAATTCTTAAGAATTCTTTAAAGAACTGAAAGCGAAAATTAATTATTTAAAAAATTTAATTTTCGTGTCCTATTCCTCTCACTCGGAATATTATTGAATTTTTTTTTTTTTTTCGCAAGTTTAGGAAAAGGCACCATGAACACTGACTTACATTGACTCATACTGAGATAATTTATTTAACGGTAAATAAAGTAAGTGAAAGCGGCCCACCATTAAACACGCTACACCACCCATTACCGTATAGACAATCATGTAAGGACTTTTCAAAATAAGGCGTTATATGGAAACTGGTCCGATCCGAACAATGTTCAATAGCTTGCGTCATTAGGCCAAAGTACGTGAGTGGGTGTACCAAGTGACATTAAAATATATCAAAAATTGCGACCTGTAACGTGAACACAGAGAAAAAAGGCGCACTGACGGGTACATGGACAGACAAGCTTACAATCATTACTGAAACTATCGGTGTATTAAAAAGCAGGTCTATCTCAAATCCTTCCAGATGTGGCATGCGTCCGGAAAAAGTTAATTTACCCTTGTAGTATATGTGTTGTTGGGTATAAATATTGTTCTGCACTTCACGTGAATCAATTTTGCTGTTTTTGTTGTGAAGATTTTCTTGCCGATCGTCTAAGTGCTACTGTATGTAGGGTTACGACGAGTCCCAAAATTGCATTTCTCATCAAAATCGTAAATTGTCCGACTATAATAATTGGGCCATTATTAGTCCGAATCCTTAAAGTACTGAAACAATCAAAGGTTTTTCACCAAATCCCCATTTTCTGCTAAACTGCTGAAGTCAGTAGGAAAGCCGAGGAGAGCCTTGAAAACGTAGAACAACGGATTGCCTAAAAGGTTGTTGCTAAAACGAATCGTCAGCGCCTTAAAATATTTGTCCCTCAAAAAACCCGAGGAATAATAATAATGATAATAACACTAACAGTAATAACAGTACCAACAACAATAACATTATTGTCGGGCAAGGCCGCCTGTTAGATACGATACACTATTTCGTCTAATACAGTTATTTAGTCGTTGCGGCAATAATACACCAAAAGTTACCCAAAGGCATACGTTTCATGAAAGCCCGAATATTGGAGAAATCCTTATATGCAGTGGCATCCAAAAATCACACCTACGTGGTCCAAATTCGATAAGGTTGATTTCTATATCAATTCACTATTGTGAACTAATTTTCATCATGAAATATGAAAAAGTACACCTTTTTATTATATATAAAGATTCAATTTTCTTAGGAACGATTATAAGAGCGAGGGCTCAAAAAATTGCCCCAACCGAACCAAATTTTTCATACCAATTTAGAACGTCCAAGCACTATTACCGAGCCAGCTCTGTCAAAACTTTTTGAAAATTGCAATTTTTTTCTATGTAACGTTTTTCCACAGACGGACAGACAGGCTTAGATTGTGAATTGGGTCTATTTTAAACCGTTCTGCATACTAGGTACGTCCGCACAAACTTAATATGCCATGTACCATAATTGGTGTAGGGTAGAAAGGATGAATGAATGAATCAAATAAAACCGACTTTAGAGTAAGCGCCTTAAGAAGCCTCTCAAAATCAAATTTAATGCAAGAAACAAGACTAAGGTCATCAATGGTTGGGCTATACTTTTATTTACATACTCCTTTGCTTGATCCTCTAAATGATCAGGAGTCGATATTAAAAATAAACGCTCGAGTTTTACTTTTCTAAATTCAATTCTCACATCCAAGTGGTGCTACAGAACGTTTAGTATTGCCTCGATCATGTGAAGGGATTGGCGTGGTCGTCTTTGTCCGTTTTCAGATCGTTTGGTATTGCCCCGATGATGGAAAGAGATAGGCGTGGTCGTCTTTGTTCGTTTTCAGATCGTTTGGTATTGCCCCGATGATGGAAAGAGGTAGGCGTGGTCGTCTTTGTCCGTTTTCAGGAATGCTAAATAACAAAACTTCGAGCTTCAGACGTGCAGTGAATAGTCCGACTTATCAGCGGTGGTTAAACCTCTTTTATATTATACACCTCTACACTCTAACAGGCTCCAAGGCGTAACTCCGAAGGTCTTTTTTTTAACTGTAGAGCGAGCAACTATTAGAGATGTGGAAGAGCAAAGACCTTGATCGTAGACGCCCTAACGAAACGGTTAAAGAGAATATAGATGTTCGCAATTCAAATTTATGGTTGACCAGGGACGATTTACTTATGGAAACTGAGCGTTTTGCTGTTGCTACTCAAGGCGGTGTAGCAGCAACACGGAATCATAGGAAATATGTACGCCATGGGGCTGTGAAGACAAATAAAGGTTGAAGGTGTAATACCGCTGGTGAAACCGTTACATATGTGATAAGCGCCTGTCCAATATTGTCCTCAACGGAGTATTTAAGCAGACATAATAAAGTTGCGAAGATCACTCATTTGGTTTCGGCGAATAAATATGCGTTGAGAAGCTCAGCAAAGCCATACTATAGATATCAAGCTCACGTTGTCGTGGAGTACAAAGGTTTCATTCTTTATTGAGAAATATAACTTTTAATTGAACAGCATAGCATAGCAGAGCGAATAAACCAAACATCGTTTTAATTGACGACAATACCAAGAAAATTTACACCATAATCGGCAACCTAAACACGACGTACTATAACAAAGTGAGCAAATATAGAGAGCTGGCGATCGAATTAAAACAGATACTACGCTAAGAAACACTAAGTTTGTTCGATTTGCCCCTTAGTGATGTCCTTTACGAGAGTGGTACCCAAAAACCTGATGGCAAACCTTCAACATCTTCACATGGAGAGCAACCTGGAAGACAGTTATTTGATCTACGTGTAGTATAGTGAGAGAATTCCTAAAATAAAACATTTTAAAGGACGTGAACACATCCCAAAGGACACTAATCCTTTATCATTGACCCGGCATTGACATAAATAATAGTAATAATGATAATAATAATAAAAATAATAATAATATTAATATAATATTTTCCATTTAATTTAAAATTGTTTTTAAAATTCAACATGAAGAGCTACTGCAATTATAATTTGTTTATTTATTTATTTATCTCTTTTTTTTGTTTTCTTTCCTTTTTCTTATTTTTGGCCACGACATATTGCCGCATCATTGTCGACGCGTGACATTTGCTATGCAAGGCTTTTAATAGCAATTTTCTGCCATTATTATTCAGAGGTTTTGTTGTTGTTATCGTTGTTGTTGTTATTGTTGTTGTTGCTATTATTACTGTCATCGCTTTTATTGTTGCTGGTCTATCTTACATGTGTACAGACAAATGTTTAAATGTGTTCAACTCCTTGTTTATTTGTGTTGCAAAAAACATACATATATGTATTAGTGTTTGTGTGTGCCAGGGTGTTATATAAATTCGTACATTATAATGTTTGTAGTTCGTATACGCACCGCAAGAAGATAAAAGTCTACAAATTTTGCTATCCCGCTTGTAACCAAAGTAAAGATAGTCAACCAAGATGGCAAATTATCTGACAGCAGAGATTGCACTCAACGTAATTATAATCATCTGTCAACAATATATACGTCTAGATGGATGACAGTTTTTCCATGCGTTTATCCGATTGTCTATTTCCTTCTAACCTCCCTACTTTCCTTTATTCTTTTACTATCCCTCACCATCTCTGTGACGCTTTTCTTTTTCCTACCCATCTGCAGAGAGAGAAAACTAAAAATAATTTGAAAATAGATATCAATTTCCTTATGAAAATGTATTTGCGGGCATACGTAGCGTAGTGAAAAGATTAAAAAAAATGTCAGGAGATTTTCGATCAATTGGTATCGAAACGAAATATTTCTTAATTTGTTTAAAGCTTCTTCATGCGTTCATATCTACCTATCTTTCCATCCGACTGGTCGTTATTTGCTATTCAGAGACTTTATCTGCCTGCCGCAGGGTCATTCACTGTACTGGGAAACAGCTTAAGCTTCAACAATGTTGAAAAAGTTTGAAATTTTCCAAAATTGAAAACAATACCGATACGAAATTTCTTACGTATGCATCCAAAAGTTTTCTTTTTGAGCCTTAACAAGGATAACAGGAATAAAGAAATCAATTTTTTTCATTCATCCTTTTAGCAAAATTCTGATTGCAAGTTTTTCCAGCAATAAAAGATGCTTTTTAATCTCATCTTTCTCTAGGGATAAGCTCGAATATCAACCACATAAAGGGGAAAGTTTGCTAACGTTTACCAAGCTTGCCACTTTTTTCAGGATTGAATAGGTTTAAGTTAAGAGCTTTGAGACGGATCTCAAATGTTTCCTTAGCAAAGTTGCCTTATTAAGATCCAAAATCATCTGATTTGAGCTGAGGATATATTAAATAGGCGGAGGGCGTAAATATGACTTTCAACTACGATATAAAGATTCTTTGATATACACCCAACTCCTTTTTCACACAGTAAATGTGTTTCCGTGTGCAAATCCGTGCAAAAAAAAAATCATGCAAAAAATACGTGCGACTTATGATAAATTTGGGATCATGTTCCACAACTTTAAAAAACCGTGTAACTTGAAAAAGCAGTAACGATTTCCCGAAAAAAACCGTGCAAAAAAAGTAATAGTCGAATTCATATTTATACAATAAAAATGATTTATTTTTATCACCAAAAACAAAATAAAAATGCTTTTCTGTCCATAGGTACATACAACTATAAAAATTGAAAATGAAATTAGGAAGAAAACCACTTTTTTTGTAAATTGCGCTAGAATCAAAACTTCTTGTCAACATAGTGCATTGTCAAATTCTCGCGAACTAAATCAGCAGGTACTAGCTGAGATTCATCTTCGACTGTTGCTGTATATATAAGCTGATATATAAGACGCTGTCAAAATTGGAATTCAAGAAAAACACTTTCTTTGGGGTTCGTTTTAGAATAAAAATTGATGTAAACAATTATGCACATGAACATGAACAATAGTGCACTTTGTTATTTGAAAATCGTATAAAAAAGAACGTGCAAAAAAGAACGTGCAAAAAAGAACGTGCAAAAAGGAACGTGCAAAAAAGAACGTGTAAAAAAGAACGTGTAAAAACGAGTTGAGTGTACAATGTAAGCTGCACGCGATTAGAATACATTGAGGGAAAGAATCTCCGCTCAATCTTGCAATCAGTTATCGCGAAGGGTATTAAAAATTCGTCCCAAACCAAATTTATGTGTCTTATAAGTTTTTCTCTTTTTTTTTTCAGTAGCACTTCTTTTATAAAGCTAGGCGCTGCCATTTTTGTCTAAAATAGAAACAGTGTGCAAGCGCCACTTGTGAAAAAAATAGAAAAAAAATATATACACGAATTTACACATGAGTGTATCTTTTTTTATAATAATTGTAATATAACCAATAGTTGTTATTGCAATCTTTCGGTTTTAAACTCTATAGTAAGTATTAAATATAATTGGCGCCAATTGTTAGCATAGAAATTAAAATTAAGGCCATAAATTATGATAAAAACATAATTAGGAAACCTTAATTCGCCATACGACCAATCTTGCTGTCCCGCCATAATGGTGTTCAACATAATTCTATTTAATATAAAATTTTTTTTTTATTATAATTTTTCTTAAACAACTTCTTCAAGAGCTTTGATTATTTTTGTGAAATAAATGTCAACGTTAACAACTGTTAACAGAGAGGAAGAGAGAGAGAGAGAGAGAGACAGAGACGATTAAAATCGATTTTAACATTAATTCATAAAAGAAAGTTTTAATGCTTCCATGTTGATGTTAGTAGTCGTACAGATAAAAGTAGCACAACTTCCGATATCTAAAGCGATAGAAATTGAGAAACAAGGAAAGAATTAAGTAAAGGATAAACCGCACAAACCGAAAAGAGGAAAGCAATCATCCAATTAAACGAGATTATTAAGTGTCGGCAAAGATAGAAGCATGAACTTAGTAACGACATGAAGAATGCAAAAAAAAAAACAAAAAAGAAGAAGAAAAGCAAATAGGAAAATAGAAAGGACGTTAGTAAATTGTAACTGATATATTAATAAAAGCGAAGACAAATGGATTAGGAATATACCCACGCGTATATCTCATGAATATGCAAAAACGGAATGATTCATGATGACCGGTCGTAGGTAGTGATTAGTTTAAAATGCTTTTTTCTTAGTAAATTGCTTATTAATCATCAAACATTATAATATTAGAAAGATTTGTTAACTAAGCTTGACAAAGACAAGTAATCGTAGAGATGTCTTCTTAGTTATTCGATATGAAAAGATTTTTAGGAAAATTATATTAAAAAAGTTCCCTATACTCCCTAGGTTCAAACAGGATCAAACTTGTAGTCAGGGAAATTAGTACCAGTTAACACTAACCAGTGGCTCACAAGAGGAGGCGAAGATTCCTTTATTCAACATGAAAACTGTTTTTGCTGTTTTCTATATAAAGCTGCCGGTACAAACCCTTCTGTATAAAATTTTTCCAGGAATTCGTAAATGATGACAAGTTTTCGCTTTAGAGATAAAAACAGTCAAGCTGTTATACTAAAATTTTTATTGGAATATTTATATACGAATCTATATAGTATTCAATAGAAACAACATGTGTTTCTTTGAATGAATAAAAATTAGTTTTTTGTTTTTGACATAATCCCACATATCAAAATTAATAAATTCTATTTACCACACTAAGTACAAGAACAAAGAGCAGAGAAAAAAAACCAGATTTAGTGATAGTGTGAAAAGACTCATGGAAGGAAAACTAAAGAAGATTAAAAATATGTTGCTTTCTTAAAAAAAAGTTTACACGAAAGAAAGTAAAAAGACAACGGTGCGCCGCGGTCCGCAAAAAATACCCTACAATACCGTACAATACCGTTATTCTACTATAAACACTTTTTAAAATAAGGCGTTGTATGAAATGTGGTCGAAAAAATGGACCGATCCAAACCATTTTCAATAACGTTCTTCTTGGGGTCAAAACACGTCAGGATACCAAATTTCATCAAAATATCTCAGAAATTGCTATCTGTAGCTTCAGCACAAATTTACATGGACAGATATCAAATGGACAGACAGACAGACAGCCTCAGATCGGTTTAGAAAATCATTCTGAATCGATCAGCATAATGAAAGAGATGTCTATCTCAAGCCCTTCTGCATGTTACATACGTCCGCACAAGCTTAATATACACTGGACAACAAATAGTGTAGACTACAAATAGAGATATAGATGAGGTCACATTGTACTGTGAACTGGTTTGGCCCTTAGTAAATATGAACCTGGGTGCAAAAACTTGCATTGTTTTTTTGGCAAATTTGCACCCGAATCTATTTTCACCAACAAGGCGAAGGTTTATGACACATGCATAGGTATAGGTGAATAGACAAACAAGTCTAGATTAATTCAAAATACGACACTGATAAAGAATGTTTATGCTGCACAGACCCTCTAGGGTTGCAAAGGTCTAGCAACGCCATCCTTCGATGATGAGTATAGGAACCGACTTCTATATCTTTTTTAAAGAAAAACACCGAGATCATAAGGTGTGTTTTTAGGCGGAAGGCTAAGGGATACTTTCGGAAGCTAAACACAGGGAAAAATCGCCATTTCCTTTGCCATGAGTAGGCGCCCTCTGCGGGAATCCTAACACGCTGTCCTGTGCTTAGTGAACATGTTCGAAATCTAATGTAGTTCACTCGCCTGGTTGGTACAACAAAAATGTAGCTACAACACATTACAAAATTCAGGATTCGCTTTAATTTATAGAAATAGCTCGACTTTAGTTACTGATGAATAATCTATTAATTATGTTCATGAGGTCGATATGTACGTGTGAATAGAGTTGTAATTTAGAATAGTTTACTACTTCTCGCACACTGGTAAAAACTAAATGTGACAAGTTTTGTCAATCAATCCAAATGTCAAACGAAAAAATTATCAAAATACATGCAATTACCTAATAAATTAATGCCTTCTTCTGGTGAAGCAAGTCAAAGAGTTATACTCGGTGGGAACCGAATCTCCCATACTTATCACATAAACACTTGGTCCACTTAGGATTTTAATGTCCAAGAAATTGGTTTTTTTTTTAAACGCCCACAAGTCTTTACGTATTAAACCTCCAACACACTTTATCGCATTCTTCGCTCCCGCTTCTTTCCTTTGACACCGATATCGAAGGTATTTTTAAGCAAACTTCCACAAACGTCCACAACGATTGCTTAACTTCTTGCATTCCACTCTCCAAGTCCTTCTATGTGACGCCCACATCAGCGGTATTGTAACGAAAGATTCTTTTACTATTGTCGTGACATCCGAGATAATTTAATTTGAAACTAATACACTTAGCTTTTCGCATTATATTCTCCAAGTTCTTTTTTTTTCATACCCACACCACTGGTACTATTAAGAAAACGAGAAAACTAAGCCACCACGTCGCGGTGTTTAGAATTAACCCATTTTTAGACAGACAATAAATTTTCATTTGAGCACAAGATAGTTTTAAAGATTCTCTCTCGTTTCCCTTATAAGCATAAAACCTCAAAAAAATGGAAAAGAAGAAGATTTAATTAATTGTAAATTGTGGGCATGGCCGATTTTTCCATTTTTGCACGTAGCAAGTAGAGTGTTTCGTAAAGTAAATGCAGAAATTCTCAGCCTTCTAACTTTCACGGATTTTTGTTAAGAAAAACGGAATTGGTTTCGGTTTATGCTGCAGTGCAGATCTCTGCTCTGAGCAATTTGACCCATTTTCAATAGCTAGCTGCGAGCAAAAATTTTCAATGTTTCTACCGAATTTGAAGTCGATATATTCATTTTTGCTACCAGCCGAGTCCGAACAACATACAGACAGACAGACATAAGCAAATCAATTCAGAATTTCATGCTGATCAAGAATACATATATTCTTTACAGGGTCTCTGAAGCTTCCTTGTATTACGCAAAAACAACAAGATGAGTATACCGCCTCCTAAAGTGGGTGATCAAGTAAGAGTGATCAAGAGACATGCAAACAGTATCCTACTATTCTCAAATTATTAGAAATGCCTTCTTTGTGATGGGCTGGCAACTATGTCTTTTGGAGTTCACAGATTTCAGCTCTTCCGTGAGGCTTAT
>KK502692.1:160902-176050 GCA_000688735.1 Glossina austeni
AAAAGGTGGGTAGATTCACCGCCAAAAAGTTATATATATATATATATGTGTATATAAGAGAAACAAAACCTCATTTCGAGAAATCTTAATTTTTTTCCTTATATCAAATTATTTGATGAACTTTTCATGTATACTTGCACATGTATATATATATATATATATGTACATGTATGCATAAGTTGCATTAATATTGCAAAAAAATGCATTTATTTGCCTTTTACCTGCTCGAAATACACAAACACACTTATGTTTGTTGATGCAAATTTACGTGATGATGTGATTGCGTCTGCAAGCACAAGACAAGCAAGAGGCACATCACAAGTCAATCGTCATCAAAATCAATTTTATTATTTATGCAATAAAAGCAATAAAGTGCGAACACAATAGCAACAAATTATATGTAAATCAAATTGTTTCAAATTGCTCTCACACGTCGTTTAATTTGTCCTGCCGAGCAACGTTTCATAATTTCTTTGGCTTTGGTAGCAGGAAGATTAACGAAACTGGCAATTTATAGCATAAAGGCTGCCAGAGTCACTATTACACAAAGTTTTTAAATTTTAGCATTCGGCAAATAGGCCGCAGACTGTCTCGACTGTTTACATCAGTTTCCCCGGTACTATTGAAAGCACTTAAATGCTAAACAGAATCGATCTTGTATTGCATTTCCGTTTAAGGGCAGAAAGAGTTTAAGAATCTTTCGGCAATTTTTGGAAATTGATCAATTCTGACCACTGTACAAAAGAAGCGTTTAGAAAATTGTGAATTCAACCATATTCCTGGTGGACTCTCCAGGACTCTCCTTCTACATCTGAGGGTTTAACATATTGTCGCTGTTGCAAGAACATAATTTTTTATTGACTTGACGGACGCTTTGAAAGTGTGTTGTGAAGACGTTTCATGTTAATAATGAATTTAGACATGGGATCTATCTGTTTTCTTACCCATTTCGCAACACGCAAAGTGAAAAAGGTGAGATGATGTCTTTGACACATGCGGCAACGGTAAAGAAAAATATAAGGAGAAAATACTTGAACAATATATAATAAAAAAAATCATTGCAACAAACAAGTGAAATTACTGTTGTAGGCCACTGCGCACCATTTAGTATAGTATCCACCAATTCGCTTAAGACAGTTATTCCCAAAAAGGCTTTTCAGAATAACACCTTATATGGCAAGTGATGCAATGTGAAGCAAGAGCTTTTCAATCAATTCAAAAGCCTTTGTCCTGGGCCCGAAACACGACGGCATTTCAATCATTTCATCAAAATTATGGACTTCAAGTTCAACACAAAAAAACAAAACGGACAGACGAAAGGACAGACAGACAAGCGTATAAAAAAAAATAAGTCTCATCCGCATAAATTTTAAGATACCCTTACCACAAGTACCACAAGTGATGTAGGGTATAAAAAATACATCTTGAAACACATTTCAAAACATTAAAAGCGTTTTTCTTGAAACGGGTTTTCAAAAGAGACAATAAAAAAGCCTCCAAGAATTTTCCTTCTTCACTCATGTGAAGCAAAGGGACCGTAGTGTATTTAGCGGAAAAGATAATTTAAACATTATTTATAACGAAATCAATTCATAAAAGTCCCCTACGTATGCCAATAGCTAGCTACAAAAATGTTGATATAATGATTTTTTTTATACCCACATCACCGAAGGATGAGAGAAATATTTTTCCTGTTAAAACGTTTGCGACCCGCAGAAATAGGCTTTAGAGATCCCACAAAGTAGAAGTATTTTTGACCAGCATCAAATTCTAAAACGATTTAAGCATGTCCGTCCGTCCGGTTATTTAATGTCTGTTGCAAGCATTCTCCTGGCCGCAAAAAAGAAGCTATCGACATCAAACTTGGCAGAAACATTTAAAGTTCATGCAAGTCAATACTGAATACCTTGCAATTGGCCAAATCGGTCGAAGGACAAGCCCACAGTGCCACATAAATTTAGAATTCCTTTGTTTTTCAACGAATTGAAAAATTAGTTTTTTTCTCCATTACTCATAAACTATAGCAGACAAATCTACAAAAATTTCAACATGTATTCTATGGCCGATGCTGTAATACCTGTAGAAAAATAGAAGAAATTGACGACACTTACAAGTATTATAGTGCATCAAAATTAAAATTTTTTTCAATAATTTTATAAGGCGCAGGAACAAGCTTCAAAAACCCCACAAAGTATATAATTCCTTGGCCGTCTTCAAATTTGGAATGCATCGAAGCATATTTGTCTGTCCATCTGTCTGTCTGCGCACTTGTGTATGATCTGTAGTAACGATTCTACCGTTACCGAAAATGAAGATATCGCCTACAATGTTGCAAAAGCACTTTTCTAAGGACACTTGGACAACGCCTACACAACTATGCCACAAAAACTTTTATTTTCAAAATAGAAAAACTTCAGCCACATCCACTCCGCATTGTAGGGCATGAACATTTAGTACTTTTAGTTTTTCAGCATAAAAGTGGTGGGTATAAAAAATTCGGTCATGACCGAATATAATTTTCTTACTTGTCTTTCTTTTTTAAGTTTTACATTTTCAGCAACCAATATACATACTGTAAGGCGCTTTAAACTCAATATGCCCAACCAGGATGGCTCGAAATGTTTTTTTTTTTAATACTGTTTTCTTAATAGTTGACTTTTTTTCAAAAAAGAAGAAGATTTTCAACAAAATGCATCTTTTAAGATGTTACCAGTGACGTGAGTCCGTAGCGATATTTTGGGCATCTATCATTTTAACCGCGACAAAGCACCTCTGAATGTTGAAAGTTTTAAGCATTCATAATTTTAGCTACTCTGAGAAGATTTATCTATTTATTTATTACTTAAGACTGAACTCATTCCAACTTTAAATTAAGTGTGGGATTAATAATTGCAAACCGCCAATAATTCTAATGTACTAATAAGACTGTAATGTCTTTTACAATACAGTATTTAAACAATTATAAATCACTAAACGATTGCTTAATATTCTAGGAAATCATCAGGAATCAATTATTAATCCGGTATAAACACATAATCTCCTATCTTTACAGAAATGCTTATGTCACTGTAAAATAGGCAATAATGCCTAACACAATAAAACAGAATTTCCAGATTAAAGTCACGCCAGCAGGAACAATGATGCAATTCATACAATACATTAGTATTAGTAATATAATCAAATGGAACATTGAATCCGATTACAATAATTATGCATTGATAAAAGTATTGTAAAACGCCTTGACTTCATTAGTCGACCTGCGCGTGTAATACTCGTACGCAAAGAATTGCATATTTTTACAGTGTTAAGAAAAGCAAACAAGAAAATCACATTCCATCCTGACCGAATCTTTTGTGAAGAAAAACTAAATTTTCTTACTCTCGAATGTTCGATGGGTGCGATTGATTTTTTGATCGTTTTTCAGTAAAAAAGTTGAAATTTATACGGTATGTGTGTTGTGTTTTAAGTGTGACAAGCAAAAAACACGAAAAGTAAAAATGTTTACAGCTTTCGTCAGATCGTTGGCGTGTTGTGGGCGTGTTTTTTTAGAAACTTTAGGTTAGGAAGTGCGTAGGCGATATCTTAATTTTTGCGAATGAGAGAAAAATGTGTACCACTGACACCACTCGGTTGCGCATGCGGACAGACGCAAGTGCGGACTTCAGAATGATTTTCCGCTTTAAGTTTTAAGCTTTTCTCTCCCTGAAGACTACAGATAGACTCAACTTTTGGAATATCAATCGCTTCAGAATCACTTTCCGAACCGATTTAAACTTTTCTGTCCCTCTGTAATCTATCTACCTTAGGTTCTTATGTTCAATCTACAGGCCGCAATTTTTAAGATATCTTAATGGATTTTGCTACGCTCTTACATGCTTTGCCTCAAAGACGAAAGACGAAAACAATTGAAAATTGTTCGGATCGAAATATTTTTTTGACCCTTTCCCATATAACGTCTTATTTTGAGGTCCGTTATATGACTAACTTTAGGGTGGCGTAGGGCATTTAATTTTCTCATTTGTTTTTTCTTTTTTTGGTTTTTTGTTTTCTGGATATTACGTCTAATAAATTATTTTTGCTTTTTACAGAAAGAACCGAAAATGGATAGCGAAAAGTACTCTTTACGTCAGCGACAGAAACGGAAACATTTCTTGGCTAATGCTTTGGATAGCCAGGATTACAATAGTGATAATTCCTCTGAATCAGGTCAGAACGGATTGAATTCCGTTAAAAATTTTGCTATTCACAGCAACTCGAACGCGGGCAAGGCAAAAAGTAAAGCTGCCCCATTAAGTAAATATCGTCGAAAAACTGCCAACGCAAGAGAGCGTACGCGAATGCGTGAAATTAATACAGCTTTCGAAAATCTCAGGCATTGCGTTCCATCTTGTATCACGAATGAGGACGCCGGAGCCACAAATGAAAAACTAACAAAAATTACAACATTACGTTTGGCAATGAAATACATACGTATATTAAGTGAAGCTTTAACTAAACCCGGTGAAGCCGATTATGAATTACTATATGATTGCACACAAGCAAAATTGTATTCGCCGGCAACAATAAAGACGATGGAATTAAGTAAAGGTGAAAAGGAGAGCAATGAGAAAATTTGTACTAAACGTAAAGGAAATAAAGTGAAAATGAAAAATAATGCAGAAAAACAAAAAACTAATGTTACACGTAAGAGTTTGACGAAACGTCAAACGAGTAAGAAACAAAAGCCAATAGATACTCAAAATTATTATACATCACCCGCCTCTTTACGTTGCCAAGAGTCACCATTATCGAATATATCCTCAGCTTACGCTTCATTAAGCTCAGACTTTTCGGCATCGCCTTTATCGAACTCATCGTATGTCTATGAAAATCAAAATGTGACAACTAATTTTATATATACGCCTAGTAATCATCAGCAAAATTATCAAAATCCTACTCATTACAAAACCGGTTCGGCAGAGAATAACAATTTATTATTGGAATCGGACGGTGAATCTCTTAATCTTTCCGAAAGTTGCTTAAGTCCATTGCAAACAGCCAATCGAACCTGTTCAAATACGACGAAATCCTACGAGAACGCTGACGCTAAGGACCTGACATCCTTAGAGAATCCTTTAGAGTTGAGTTTGCGTCTAGTGGAACCGGCGCAAGAGGATTCATTGACTTTTACAATAGATCAAGTCGATCCGCCTCCGTCTGCCTGCATTAGCCCTTTAATGGCACTTGAGCCCTTCAATCCTTTCGATCTATTTCATGCTGATCTGGCAGAGCAAACCGCTTTAGATTTATTTCTTACCTGACCGTAAGATGGTAGTATAAGAAAATTGAAAAAAAAAAAAAACTAAATGACCCAAGTTTCTAAGTTAATGTTAAGAAAAAAATTTGTTAAGTTTTGTTCACGTTTTCTTGGGGAAACTTTCTATTTATTGTATTGTGTTGTTTTTCTTTTTTTTTTTTTTTTTTTTTTTTTTTTTTTTTTTTTTTTTTTTTTTAATTAAGCATTTTGTTTGTTTGTTTGTTTACTTACTTTTTAGTTTAATTAAATTAAGTTAACTTTTTCGCATAAAAATTGTAACAATTTTCAAGAAAATTTCATAAACCTTCCTAACGTTGAAAATAAGCATTTATTTATCATTTTTATATATTATATTAACTTAACTTACATTTACTAGGACGACTTTAAAGAAGAAGTTTTTATTTTTTTTTCATTTTTTTTTTTTTTTTTACAATAACCTCTTTATCTGAATTCTCTTGTGTCATAAATAGAATGAAATCATCGGACTCCTCGAATTCTCTTGTGTCATAAACAGAACGAAATTACTCGAATTTTGTATATTTTTTTTTTAAATGAGTATTTTGTTCTTAAGCATTCTTCACAAGTTGACATAATCTAGTTTTAGTTAAGATTTCAACTTTACACTTAAGCAAACTCTTTGATAATCTATTGAAAATTGTAAATTCATAGAATTGTTCCCTTTAAGTTTTTTTGAGAAAGATCTTCAAAAATTTTTAATAATATTTTGAATGAGAAAACTATTTTTAAAATCATTTGTTTTACTTTACTAAACTTGCTCGATAGTGTTTTTCTATGAAGCTTCTCTTCAAGCAGCAATCAGCAGTTTATTTTGTCGTACTTGGTAACACTCTTACTTACTCTTTAGTTTTCACGCCCTTTTTTACTCAACTCAGTAAGCCATCTATTGTGGAGTTACTGATCCATCGAAGAAGAAGCAAAGAAGAAGAGAGAGAAGAAGAGCCAAACCGTTCGTAGCATAACTTTCATGAACTTTGACAAAGTTGACTGACTTATAGACCAACAAAAACCATTCATGAAAAGTGTTAATTTCTGTGTTCCCATGTAATGAAAAGTGGGCAGGGTATAACAATCAGAAGCTCGAAAATTCACAGTTCATCCGAAACAAGTTTGACTATCACATCGATATTAAAGACAAATATGTACAGAGACAAAATCATGCTTTGCCTTTGTTGGGATGGAGTCTATCATCAGTTGTTCAAAGTCAACGAAATTATCTCTGCAGACTACTGTCCACAATCAAGCTGGCTATAATATGTCAAAAGATCTATTAAACTGGCTTTTCATCGAGAAATCTCTTCAGAAAAATTTAGTAATATATTCTTCTTCTTGCATGTATTTTGATCATTTTTCTCATTTATTGAGAAAAATTCGCAGAATACGTATCAATAAAAATATTATCCATCATTTTCTACAACTTTTTCCCATCTTTCTGGCAACATGGCGATGGGAAGAACGATATTGATTTGGCAGCCATCCAATCATGAATCCATTTTCGTACTTCTTCCGCATTTTGAAACCGCGTGCCAGCCAAGACATACTGCATCGATCTGAACAAGTGGCAAACAGAAGGCGCTGTGTCTGGTGAGTATGCTGGACGTGACAAAATCTTCCATTCAAGCTGCAACAGTGTATCCTTGACAACTTTTGAGTCGTATGACCACGCGTTTGTCATGCAAGAGAATGACATGGCGTCTGTTAGCCGCCATTGCCGTTCTTCTTTGCTACAATACATCTCTCAATTTGTTTGATTGAAGTCGGTAGACATCTGCAGTAACAGTTTCATTCGGTTTTAGTAACTCGTAATACATTGTACATCTTGCTGATATCAACAAAACTTTATTCCGCTTCGGTATCGATATGGATGACTCTCCTGGATTAACTCATCACCTTTGCACTTAGGATTCTTGTAGTAGATCTATTTTTCATCGTCAGTCACAATACGCCACAGACAACTTTTCCTTATTTTATCTGGCAAGAAATGAAACACCGATGTCCACACGGTTCTGAGCTCGTGTGGTAGTCATTTACCCTCCTTTTGTATCTTTCCCATCGAATTTAAAAACATTTTATTCCTCAACTGCTAAGCAGTTTGGAAGTTCTTTGAGAGTTTGAGGGTTTGAGGGTTTTCGGGGTTTCGTTTAATAAGTCTTGCACTTCGGACATATAAGTCACAAATTTATTGGCTTAGTCCAACTTTACTCAACAACCCAAAAAAAAAAAAAAAAAAAAAATAAGTCTTGCATTTCATTGCCTTTGCACTTTTAAATCGTTGAAGCCAAAGCCGACACTTGGGATATGCAGGACCTGCATCGCCATAAAATTCTAAAAAAGTGTTTGTTACGCTTCGGCAGATTCTTCGGATTTCTTTCAATCAAACAACAAACGTGATGAATAGCGGAAATGCAATTTTGAACGTTCTATGATTAGTGATTAGTGTACGCGTACACTGAGTAACTCATTAATACTAAATGGAAAAGTTTTTTTTTTTTTTGTAGAGAAAAATCAAAATCATCGAATTTAAAGTTGGTGCACATCGATACTCCGCATAACTTTATCATTTTCACTAATAGATATCGATGATCAAAATACATGCAATCACCTCTTAGCTTTACATTTATTTCTGTAGTAAACGTAAGCACCTAAACATTGATATCTCACACTCTGTTGACCAAGTTTTTCTTTCTTTAATTTATAATTTTTTCAATACAAAATTTATATCGCAATTGGGCAGGGCTTCCATTCAAATCTTGTTATAAAAAAAAGGGCGTCCTTCTTTCTTATTTTGAAAAGCCGTTAAATGAATAACTACATCGAGCGAAGTAGCGTTATTTAATTATGTGCCATACGCTACTTGATTGTTTTTACTTGTTTTGAGATTAAGTTCGTATCACTGAATTAGAATTTTGCATTTACAACGTTCCAGTGCTTCTTCTCCTCTTACTTTGTTCTCGACTGCCTCTGCCATCCACATAATATCTACTTATTTACCCCTTTACAACCCTGTCGCCAGTACTTGTTAAATGTTCTACGAATTGCCAGTAGCGCCGCCATCTAAAACACCATGAATCTGTGTGTGTGGTTTCTTTACATTTTAAAAATTTCATTCCCTAGAAAGTGGGGTAGTGTTCAGGCAGCAGACTCGTTTTATTAAATGTGTGATTATGCGAACAATATTGGATTGATGTCATCATTTTGGTATTTCTTAAACGGTTGTTCTTAAACCGTGCTGTAATTGAAGCAGTTCAAGGTCACCATCAATAATCTACCAAAAAAAATGGATAATTTGAATGAATTGATGTTTCAAACTCTTTTTGGGCACGCCAACCGACACTGTAAGTAAATGCGGAATCTCGCTGAAAAAGGACACAATCGCAAGACAACCGGCCGACCGGACATACGGCCACATTTGATCAAATACATATCTTGGCTTCGGGTAGTGGATGTCACATATTCATCCTCAACCTACTCTTTTCGCTTTTTGTTTTTCCCTTGAAATTCTTTTATTGTATTATTTTTTATCTGTCACAAAATAATTACTGGAAAAATTTCTTAAATAAAAATTTTTAAATTTCAAAATTTCAAAATCTGGAAAATGGCTGAGAAGGAATCTCAGCAGGACGAAATTGAGTCCAATCGCAAAATTGTGGAGGATTTTTGCAAGCCTTTTGTCTTAAACGAAGACATCTGTCAACAAGTTAGTGATCTCTTCTTAGCCGAAATTAAGAAGGGTTTGTGCAAGTATACCCACCCAAAGGCGGATATTAAGTGCTATCCAACTTACGTGAAAAGACTCCCCACTAGATGTGAGCGTGGAAAATTTCTCGCCCTGGATGTTGGTGGTTCGAATTTTCGCATTTTACTCTATTCTATACAAGATTTTGACGACATTAAAGTGGAATCTCAAAATTTTCAAGTGCCACCAAAAGTACTGACAGGTCCGGGAGAGCATTTGTTTGAATTCTTTGCCGAATGCATGTCCAATTTCATACAAACACATGAATTGCAAGAAGAAGAATTTAATTTAGGTTTTACTTTTTCATTTCCACTGATGAAAACCTCTTTAAAAAATGGTATCCTGATTAGATGGTCTAAAGATTTTCAATGTGAGGATGTGGTAGGCCATGACGTTGTTGCTATGCTTCAAGCAGCTTTATCCCGTCGGGATAATATTCATATAACAAATATTTTCGTTTTAAATGGTACGACCGCTACATTAATATCGTGTGCTTGGAAGCATAGAGAGACGAAAATTGCTGTTACTATTGGTCGGGATACAAATGCTGTTTATGAGGAAAAAATGAAGCACATTCAGTTGTTTAAGGAAGATACACTTAATTCCACCATGCTAATTAATACACAATGGTCTTCGTTTGGTAATCACGGTGCGCTAAATTTTATGCGTTCGCCAATCGATTTTGCTTTAGATGAAAGCTCCACCAATCCAAATGAGGGAATATTTGATAAAATGGTCGCCGGTATGTATATCGGAGAAATTGTACGTCTGACAATGATTGAATGCATAAATGCTGGCGCCCTGTTAAAGGGTAATCTTTCCGAACAAATACGCAAACAAATGGTATTTGATATCAAGCATATGTCAGAAATTGAAAAAGAGAAGGGAGCCTCGTATCAATCCACACGGCAGGTTTTAGAAACCATGGGTTATAAAGAAGCTACAAATGAGGATTGCGAGAATCTTCGTTACATATGTAATAAAGTATCGACTCGATCAGCGGAGTTGATCGCCATATGTCTAGCATGTCTCGTTGATCGCATTGGTGATCCCTACATAGTTATTGGCATCGATGGCGATATGTACAGTTCGTATCCAAATTATCGCGAGTGCTTACGAAAAAAGACTAAACAGCTCGTCCGCCCGGAACATAAATTTACCCTACAGCTCACAGAAGATGGCTCGGGACATGGAGCAGCTCTATTAGCCGCAACCGAAAGTGTTGAGAGAAGAAGACATCACTAAACAATACGATATTTTCATGAAAGCATATCTAGTTTTTGGATACGATATTTAGTAAAAACTTTTTGCATTAAAGAATATCTTGATATATAAGCTCAATAAAATTTCCAGGCAAAAGCCAAGTTTCAATATCAACAGAACAACAAAAAATCAATTCCGGTTTAAATGCAGCAACGATAAAAAAAAACTTCCGCCACGGATAACATAGCATAGACGCTTAAAGTTGAGATCTAACTCGCTTTCCCTTAATTTAACGTAAATTTCCTATCTTGTAAAGTTCAATCATTCAATTATTGCTTTCTGTTTGCGAAACAATAGTTTAGCTGATTAATTATATTTAAGATTTTTCGGTGGAAGCATTTTGAACGCAAAATGTTGAGAGTCAACTCAACTGTAAATAAAAAAGATTTTCAATTCAGCTTACAAATGACAGCAAGCGAAGAAGCAAGAACGAGTTACTAAATATACCCGGGGGAAGGGAGCCCCCAAAAAAAGTTTCCTTGTTCGCATACAACGAAAGCCTCAAGTATTCACGATGACCGATGAAATAGTGTCCACATCTCTCGATACCGTTGAACATCGGCGTAACGTCTGTGTTTCGCTTATGTACACTTGTACTCAAGGCAAGGATTCTACAGAGATGAAAGAGATATGTCCACCAATTAAATACTTGAACAGGACAACACATCTTTCGTAGCGTTCACAGCCACAAGTCCCCGATTTAGTCGTACACCGTACAATACACTTACGCGGCTCGTCGTTTTTCAACCGTGCTGTCAGCCTTTGGAACAACCCGAGAGCAGTCGCTTTTCCTGCCTTATCTCATATTTCAATCTTCAAGTCAAGCGTTCACAAACATTACTCGCTTTCTTCTACCCACTCCTCCTAGAACCCTTCCTGATCACTGGTCCTGGTAGCGGGCACATCCCCTGAGTGGCTGATCGTCCAAATATGAGCTTTTTTAGAGAGAATGTATACTTTGCTCCTAATAAGACAACAAGTTTGGTCTTAGGCAAGCTTACAATTCTTTTGTTCTTCTCTCCGCCTATTTTAGCTTATTTCAAGTTACACATTATGGGAATTGTACTGAAAAGTCGTATTGTCATATATTCAGTATCAGTTGTCATACAAATTAGACGAGATAGCGCAGATTACGCCATTTTATATGTGAGGGATCGCTAAGAAAGTTGTACCTTCGATTAAGCTGATGAGATTGCAGTAAAACATTCCTGTATGAAGACTTTGGCCGCAACAAGAAAGTGCTCTTTTGCTGTCGTTCAATCTTTGATTTTAAGATATGTACAGAGTTGCACCCACGCTAAATGATGATGCTAATTACACAACCAAAGGTATATCCAGCAGATAAATTGGAAGAGCTTGTAATTTTCTAATTTTTCGGTAATTCCACAAGAGAGCTCGCGAACCAAATCAAATAAATATCGACAAAACTTAGGCCACTAACCGTTATTTTAAAGTTTTCAAGAGCTGAAAGCTTTTAATAGTTAGAACAAAAATTTCGCATGCTTTGATTTCGCTAGGAACAGAATCATCAGTTGCATTAGCTAAGAAATTTTTATCAATGTACACTTTCAAAGAAATAATGAAAGTGAGGTAAGAAGACACAGAGTTTCTTTTCTATCAAAACAGAGCTGTATTTTTGTTTTTAATATGATGGAAAGACAAAAAATTATCCGGTCCAATAAACAACTTCTGCACGTTGTCTGTTTCCGAAGGGAAAATTATTGTTCACCATAGGGCATTCTTAACGAATTAGAATAAGACTGTGCTTTAATTTCGCTAGGAACAGAATCATCGGTTGCATTAACTAAGAAATTTTTATCAATGTAATGAAAGTGAGGTAAGAAGACACAGAGTTTCTTTTCTATCAAAACAGAGCTGTATTTTTGTTTTTAATGCAATGGAAAGACAAAAAATTATCCGGTCTAACAAATAACTTCTGCACGTCGTCTGTATCCGAAGGGAAAATTATTGTTCACCACAGGGCATTCTTAACTAATTAGAATAAGACTGTGCTTTGATTTCGCTAGGAACAGAATCATCGGTTGCATTAACTAAGAAATTTTTATCAATGTACACATTCAAGGAAATAATGAAAGTGAGGTAAGAAGACACAGAGTTTCTTTTCTATCAAAACAGAGCTGTATTTTTAATTTTAAAACAATGGAAAGACAAAAAATTATCCGGTCTAACAAACAACTTCTGCACGTTGTCTGTATCCGAAGGGAAAATTATTGTTCACCATAGGGCATTCTTAACTAATTAGAATAACACTCTATCGGCTTAGTTTCTTGTCTGTCAAAAACCCACAGGAAGTATTAGCCACCGTCTTAGGGAAAATTTCCGAAAAGCATATCACGGTGTCGGTCAGAAAGAAGCAAAGTAGTAGTAGAGTAATAGAAAGACATAGAGAGATGACAGCCACAATCACTATTAGTTGTGTGGCTAATCGGTAAACGTTAGGCCTTTACGCGACTGGATACGCTCACTACAGCTGCCGTCATAGTAAAATATGACCCCGCTCTTGAAATTTGAACAGGCGAGCACTGACTTGGCAGTCGTCATACTTGCGTAAGCGGCTGTTCAAGTGGATATAGTTTTCTCATACTGTATATGTAAGGGGCGAAGACACCTTTTATTTATTTTTTTTTTTCTTTTTTTTTTGGTTGTTGACTAAACTTGGACTAAGCCAATAAATTGGTGACTTATATGTCCGAAGTGCAATACCTTACCGAACACACCTTTTATTTTAAAGCAACATCTGAACTCAGTTTATTTACTATGTCAAGTTAGCAGTTCTTCAATCATCTTATTTGTTTCTAAAAAAAAAAAAAAAAAAAAAAAAAAAAAAAAAAAAAAAAAAAAAAAAAAAAAAAAACAAGACTGCTTTTCTAAACGTAAGACAATTTCTAAAAGTAATAAAATTGTTATTTCTCATTTCATCTGAATTTTCGTTTTCTTTTTGTTTTTCGTTTTTTGTCTTACATGAGAAAATTCTAAAAAATTTTTAGAAAAATTCTTAAATTTTGCAAACATTTTCAATGGCCGAAGCGGATTTAAACGAAGTTGAAAGACATCAGAAAATTGTAAAAGATATTTGTAAACAATTTGTTTTAAGCGATGGCGTCTACAAACGAATTAAAGAAATGTTTCTGGGCGAAATTAAGAAAGGTTTATGTAAATACACCCATGAAAGTGCATGCGTTAAATGTTTCATGACTTTTGTGGAGAAATTGCCAAGTGGTTGCGAGCGTGGCAAGTCATTGGCTTTGGATGTGGACGAAAAACGCTGCCGCGTATTATACATTAATTTGCAAGGCGACAGAGACTTTAGAATGTACTCGCAGAATTATCCAATACCTCCGCAATTATTGGTAGGCCCAGGTCGTGATTTATTCGATTTCTTCGTTGAATGCATTGCCGATTTCGTTTCTAATCATAATTTAGAAAATCATGAGTTTAGTTTGGGCTTCAACTTTGGATTCCCATTAAATCAAAAAAGTATAAAAAAAGCTGTCCTCACCACCTGGACTAGAGATATTAGTAGTGCGGGTGTGGTCGGTCGTGATGTTGTTGCTTTACTGCAAGACGCTATTAATCGTCGAGGCGATCTCCGTATAAGCAATATCGTTATTGCGAACGATACGACCAGTACACTAGTCTCTTGTGCTTGGAAGTATAGAGAAGCTAAAATTGGTCTTGTTGCTTCCACCGGCTTCAATATGTGCTATCTCGAGAAAACGAAATACCTTCAATTAATCCGCAATAATGTTAATAGCAGCCCTACTATGATAATTAATTGCGAATCGGGTGCTTTTGGGAATGATGGAATTTTGAACTTTATGCGTACACCAATTGATGTTACGTTAGATAAAAATTCTGCACATGTCGGCGAGCAGATATTTGAGAAAATGATTTCCGGCATGTATTTGGGAGAAATTGCACGCTTGACAATGTTGGAATGTATAAAGGCTAAAGGCATGATGCGCGGACGCTTTTCTGAGGAGGTACGCACACCATTGATATTTGATACTGAAGATATGTCGCAAATTGAAGGTGATGGTCCAGACAATTATGCGGTTACGCGAAAAATTTTTCAAAAAATGGGTTACAAAGAACCCACAAATGATGATTGCGAGAATCTTCGTTATATATGCACTGTGATATCGACCAGATCGGCCAATCTGATCGCATCTTGTCTAGCTTGTCTAATCGATCGCATTGGTGATCCCTACTTAATTATTGGCGTTAAAGGCTGTGTATACGAAACATATTCAAATTATTCCACTCGTCTAGAAAGAAAATTGAAAAGACTCGTTCGTCCCGAATATAAATTCGATCTAGTGCAAGCGGAAGGCGATTCAGGACAAGGAGTAGCTTTATTAGCCGCGTCGGCTAAGAAAAGAAAAAGGGACAAATAAGTGCTTTTCTCTTTCGAAGATAAAACTAACGGTATTACGAACCGGTGAAAAGAAATTCGTAGTCAAAATTGAATTCAATCATCATCTTAGCCTACAGTTCTATGATTCTGCAATTTATGTTGCCTGCGTTATACAAACAAGAAAATAAAATCTTCCTTAAAAACTTTGAAATATATTTTTATTTATCATTAAAAGTTGGTTCGAAGTTTTACAAATTTCGAACCAATTCTAATTTTGACGGTGTGTTACTAGACAGAGCTAGACATATGTCTGACGTATCACCTGATGATAGCATTTTTGCTTCAGTCCTTAATATTAGGTTGGGGAAAAAGAAATCCATTTTTTTTTCGGTAGATGGCTGCACTGGTAGATTTCTCGTAAAGTAACGATCAAACAATTTCAGATTTATGCTCGTTG
>KK502692.1:194978-206790 GCA_000688735.1 Glossina austeni
GCAAGTGGTCCGGACCACATTAGTTTTTCGGCCGCTTCCCATACAATCCGTTTTTTTAAAAGGTCTTTACATGAATACCTGTAGGATGATGCAGAATATTTAATTGTGAATCATGTAACATGTGGCTTCAATTGACAATTTTAAGAAGAAGAAGAATAAAGAATGCGTTATGTAATTTGTGAAATTCACGCACGAAAAAGGCTCTGGCCTATAACAGATTTCGACGTTGGCGGTTTGTTTTGGTGTCTTTGAAAGAGAAGAAAGTAATGGAAATTAGTGAAGAGTAAAAATAAAATGTTTCAGCTACAAAAATAGAAAAAGGGACCATAAGAAGATGCAGAAATTGAAAGAAAGCAGTTGAAGTAAAGCAAATAAGAAAAACACTGACTGGCCAGCAAAGGTCTATGGGTGCAACAGAAAATTTTTTGTGAAAAGACCTGAATACATATTACAAAAAAATAAGATTCGCTAATAACAATTTATTCTAAACATACGCACATATACGCACAATAAACAACAAAGACAATAAACGAAATTATATTCGATAACCGTAAAGTAATCGGTTTTGAAAAATGACGAAAACCTCTCAGTTGATGTTGATTTAATAATGTTTTATTTGAAAAATAAATACCGAATAATAATGGGTACGTGGAAATGAGAGCTTACTTGATAGAGGTGGAATAGAAAAACTTATCGAAATATTTTTTATTTCGTATCCTCCTATATAAAAAGATTATTAATAAAATTGTATGAACTACTTAATACAGTCGACATCATCAACACTCCCAACATCGGCAGAGGTGCCCAACTAACATCGTATGAAGCGGTATTCGAACATCCCCGTGAGAGTTTCCTACCTTTTTTTTTTTTTTTTTTGATCGTTTACATTCATCATTTTTTTCTATATGGTAACGGAAGTTACAAAATCACATTATATTTATTTTTCCCATATTATACTTCCTTTATATGTATAATCATATTAGGTTGGGGAAAAAGAAATCCATTATTTTTTCGGTAGATGGCTGCACTGGTAGATTTCTCGTAAAGTAACGATCAAACAATTTCAGATTTATGCTCGTTGGAAACGTGACATTTCGCAGCAAAAAAAAATTCTTTTGTTGTTTTTTGTTTGGTGCATTCAGTTGTGAGTTATAGCGTGTTAAAAATGGAAGTGAACAAAGAGAAAATTCGGTACACTTTACAGTTTTTCTCTGACAAAAGCGAAAATGCAAGGCAGGCGGCTAAAATTGTGAATGGTGTCTATGGTTCCGATACTGTAACAGCCAATTATGTGCAATTTTGGTTTGGAAAATGTCGATAAAATCGGAGAAATGATCGGTGTTAGCAGTCGTAACATCGCCCAGGAGCTAAAAATCGACCATAAAACAGTTTTAAACCATTTACACAAAGCTGGATTCAAAAAGAAGCAAAAGAAGAAGAAAAAATAATGGATTTCTTTTTCCCCAACCTAATCTTTATTTAAATTTTTCTTTTCAACGCTGAAGAATTTTATTTCAATGCAAATTTATTTTTTTATACATGTTTATAAAAATCAAAAATAAATAAATCCCTTACTGATTAGAAAAAGAAAAGAAAAATAGAAAAAATGCGTTCAAAATTCTTTTTTTTTTGGTTTCGTGATGAGAAACCACTTTGCGGTTTAGTGGTCTTCGGACCCAACTTCGGGATCTCCCATAAACACCATGAGCCGAAGGAGATCGTTGGGTAGGGCAGGATGAAGAAGGACTAGGTTGAGATATTCCCGTTCGGTAAGCTAGGGTTCGTCCGTCCGTGTGTTCGTTCAAGGGTAAGTAGGTGCTAGGTATTTTTTTAATTGTAAACGTCTGAGGAGTGTCCGAGATGCAAAATATAAAACCCGCCCACATCTCCCGAATCAACTAGCTCAGCAAAGGCACGTAAATCCGTCTGCTCAATCTCCGATCCTAATTAAGTGGTACTGTTCAGACGTCCTAAACATATTGATTAAGTCCGCTTCTGAGTATGCGTCTGATAGGACAAACCTGTAGGAAAACTGACCTCTAATGTTATAACCGCTATAGAGTTTTTAGTTGTTTTTCTATTGATTTTAACGGTGTTCTTGAAATTATATTTGTTTATATACATATATACATACGTACATATGTGCAATCCTTTTGCACACATTCATGTAAGCATACATAATTAATTTTCTACATTTTCTATTCATTCGTACACACATTTTCAATTTTTTTTTCTTCTTTTGTATGATCCGCCACTCAGTCACCTATATATGTGAACATGGGGGCAATCACGAAAGGTTATAGAATGAAGATTGTGAAGGAAGGGAGTAGTGTTTGTGAAAATTCGACTTCCAAATGGAAATATCTGCGGCACCAGGAATGACCACCAGGACCGCCAGGAATGTTCCAAGCGCGGGCAGCACGGTTAAAAAACGACAAGTCACACAAGCGTATCTTGTGCATTATGTGGCTATCTCCAGTACATGTGGCCGAGAACGCTGAAAAAGACGTGGTCCTGTTGAAGAATTGAATTGATGGAGATATCTCTTTTATCTATGTAGACCACTTGGCCTGACATAAGCGCAACGCAGTCTACGTTACGCCGATTCGCAAGGATATCGAGAGTTCTGAACACACTTTCGTCGCCCATGAGCACTTGAGCCTTTCGCTATATACTCTAATGTCGGCTGAATATAGTACGTGTAAATGGTACAGATATCGGCTGCAGCGAATTATTTCTTTCACCGCTTTAAAAAAACCTAAATCCTTGGCTGCGTCTTTCGATACTGCGAACACGTGTTCTGCTCAACGAAGATTCTTCTAAATTGACACCAGAACAAAAGAGAGAGGTTTTCCATCACTATTCCTATGCATTAAGAGGCAGCTTTGGTAGCTTACAGCATTTTCCTGACCACCTTCAGATATTTCCATGAGGTTCCGACTTAGCATGCGTTTGTCCTGTATCTTGTCACACAGAAGACCATGGTTTTAGCTTTGCAACTGTGTTGTTCTAGAAAATTTACCGAGAACGGTTTTTCCAGCAAATCGTGCTGTCGTTTTTTTCTTATTATATACATTTTATATAATCGCTTCCCGTGGCCCATGTAACATTCGCATTAACTTTAAAATCTTCTCGGTTTTCGTTAGAGCTTTTGCACCATTCTCAAACTTGAGGTTAAACTTTTGGCTGCACTTCGTTTCGTACGTGCAGGGTAGCGTCGTCCGCAAAAGAATCGATAGGTTTCGCGGTTATGCACAAGAGATCGTTAATGAACACCAGGAAAATAGGAGAGGAAAGAATATACTGCCCGAAATAAAGGTCGATCCTTCACTTTCATATTTTTTCGTTCACGCCAGCGTTCACGCTAGAAATAAAACGTATGCCTATTTCTACCAATAGGCATAATTTGGATGACCCTTTTTTATTAAATGACCACAGTCGCACAAATTAAGATAGAAAGTTAAGATAGAAATTTGGCAGAAACATTCTTTAATTGGTAAAAAAGGAACCTAGTCTGAAACTGAAACCTGGGACCTGGGAAAAATAGCGATTTCTTTAAAATATTTTTGTCCATAACTTTCTATTCCGTGAAGATAATTCCGAAAATCTATGACCAAAATATGCGATAAGCTTCTTCTCTATCGTGGGCTTGTATTTTGACAGATCATAGTTTTTTAACGTTGTTGTGTTCTTAAACGATCAAGGAACGTTTGTTTTAAAGATTAGTTTCCTATCCTCAATTTTGGACTAGTTTCCTATCTTCAAATAGCTCCATGCATTAGACATCCCGAAAACTGAATCTAGGTGCATATATTTAAAGGTTTTTCATATAAATAAAATTTATCAAAAAATTTTGGAACGTTACAGGCCCTGTACCTGCTTTTTTGAAAACAGATAAAAAAAAAGTATCAAAATGACGTACTAAGTAGTTCTAGTGCTAACACATTTATTACATTTTCATACTTCACATATTGCACATATCAAGTACTTCATACACCAATTACGGTGCAGTGCAAATGCATGTAATACCCAGAACGATTTAAGATGATTTCACCTTTCGAAAAGATAACAAGAACAGCTGTTCAGCTCTTTACCAGAAACATATGGTTTGCGATCTGTTAGTAATAGTGCGCAGAATAAAAATGTCAATCTTTATGGTATTAGAAATAACTTTTGCTTTAACTAGTAAAAGTAACGAGTGCCAACTCTTTATTATTACGCCTTCTCTTTTTCTATTACAATTATGAATCTTTTAACAACCCTGTGTTTACTCAAAAAAATATTCTACATTGCAAGCAAAATGTTTTTTTCTCATTTTCCTTTTAACTTTCTTCAACATCGAAAAACAGATGCTTTTTTGTTCAGTTATTCATTGTTGGTGTACTTTTTATATATTTCGCGTCTGTTATTGCGTTTAATTGCAAGAAAATCAGAAAAAAAACTTCAAATATTAAAGATAAAATTGGAAAAAGTATATATTGAGCAAATTTTAAAAAATAAAAAAAATATGGACGCAGAAAATACATTAAGTGTAACGAACGGTGATGCAGTTAAGAAACCATTTTTAATAGGAGTAGCAGGAGGTACAGCCAGCGGCAAATCTACAGTATGCAAGAAAATCATGAAAGAATTGGGACAAACAGACATGGATCATACACAGCGTCAAGTCGTGACCATAAGTCAGGATAGTTTTTATCGTGAACTGACGGCTACGGAGAAAGCAAAAGCTTTCCAAGGTTTATACAATTTCGATCATCCAGATGCTTTTGATGAACAGCTTATGTACGAAACACTACAAGCCGTACTAAAAGGCAATAAAGTCGAAATACCAAGCTATGATTATAGAACGAATTCACTGTAATATAAAATAAGACCGATAAAGAATTAAAAATTGATTGTTTATTACGATTGCAGTGATTATGAGAACAAACTAACAATTTATCCTGCTGACGTTGTATTATTTGAGGGTATATTGGTGTTTTATTTTCCCAAGATACGCGATCTTTTTCATATGAAACTCTTTGTTGATACTGATTCAGATACACGCTTAGCTAGAAGAGGTTTGGTATACAATGAAATATTTTTATGCGTTGTTTGTTTAATGATTTGTTCTCTTTTTCTCTTTTTCTATTTTTTTTTTTTTTTTAACTTTAGTGCCTCGCGACATAAATGAAAGAGGCCGCGATTTAGATGCGGTCTTAACACAGTACATGACTTTCGTTAAGCCAGCTTTTGAAGAGTTTTGTTCGCCGGCAAGTCTTACTTACAGATAACGTAATATATGAAAAACACAAACATTAACATATTTTTTCTTTTTCTAATTTTTAGACTAAAAAGTTTGCCGATGTTATAATACCGCGGGGTGCTGATAATACAGGTTTGTATTATTTATCTATATTGTTAGTTTAGAAATTTTTTCTTTGCACTTTTTTGTGTTGTGTTGTTATTGTTGTTCGTTTTATTATTATATTATTTTTTTTTTTAACAAGATATATATATATATATATATATATAAATGCAATATATATGTATATATATATGTGCATATATACATTTATATGTGTATGTGCATATATATATTATTTATATATGTACATAAGTTTCCTTACAATATGTAATATGTAGAATTGTTCATCATAACTTTAAATTTTATTTTTAATTTCAATTGTACCCACCAAACAGGAGGTACATTAGATTTATCACACACTTTCAAATCACTGATATATGCATCGAAAATTCCGCAAGGAGTAGGGTAAACAACTTAAACATTTCTGTCTGGTTGTATCAGTATCTTTAATATACTATATATTTAAATATATATAATCATAAATCTTTGGTCAAAAAAGGCAAATTTAGTTTGAAATGTTTTCTTATCGCTTCTACCATCTTAAGTACTAAAGTAAACAAGAGATCAGTACTTTTAACTTTTTACTGAGTTGTAGTCTCGTATCTGTAAAGTTTCCACGTTGAACCTTTAAAGGGTCGGTCGGTCGGTATTGAATCACAACTTTTTGAAATTCCATCACACGTTCGGCTTCCATTGCAGAGAATATACACCCAACTTTTTTTACACAGTAGATATCTTTCTTAAAAATCCGTGCAAAAAAATACATGCGTTATATGGTAAATTTGTGTATATGTACCACGACTTTAACAAATCGTATAAGATGAAAAGGCTCTAAATATTTATAAAACAGAAACCATTTATTGCGAAAAACATATTGAAGTTAGTATAGAGCGAAAATTCCGTCCGTAAAGTATATACGACGTATAAAAAATCAAGTTGAAATTAAGAATTAAAAAAATTTTTTTTTGGTTTCGTGCTAGAACAAAAAATTTGTGCAAAAAAATATATTGATGAACTGTTTGTTTCGAAATCATATAGAAAAAGAGTTGAATGTATTTGGGAAATAAGGGTAAATATGTAAACATAGCTTGTAGTTCCTTTTTTTTTTATTACTTGTACATATAAAGGGTTCTCAAATCGTGTAAAAATATATACAGGCGTCGCCCGTCTAATATGGTTATTACGGCGCTGTATCCACGAATATGTGTTACCACCAAACGATTAATATAATTTAAATAAATTGAGACAATGCATACCGTGTTATAATGCAATCTGTTTTGTGTTATATCGAAGCCGTGTTATAAGAGATTTTGAAAGAATATTAATCAAGACAATATGTACCGTCTTGTATCGAAATTATATTTTAAAGTGTAAAATTTTATGATCGTTTAAATTTCGTTCCGAACATATAGATGAATGCAAAAGTAAGGTAACTTCAAGTTTTTATAAAAAAGAAGGAAATATGAAATCCAATTTTATGACGATATATAACAAGTAAGAGAATTACATTCGGCCGCGACCAAGTCTTTTATGCCCATCACCACTTAATCTCGATCATCAATATGCAGGTTTTATATGGTCTCTGAGGCTTCTTTGAGGGGGCTCCAAATATTCGGTTTAAAAAAAAAAAAAAAACTTTTAATATTATCCAATACAACATTGAGTAAGCGCTAGCGGTTTTTTCTATTTTTGCTCATGTGCTACGGAGGCATCCATAGAAATTAAATGCCTATTATTATTATTGTATCTTTTGCGTCTTGGAAGTAACGAACAAAAAACCAAATTGGGTTTATGTTTGAAGACACAGGTGCTCTCAAATTATGTTGCATTGTGATCGTACCCTTTGGCCGCTTTGGCTCAATTTCAATATCAACCTACGTGCAGCAACTTCCAATCTTTGTGCCAAATTTGAAGTTGATTGCTGCCTTTTAGTCAGAAGGAGAGTGCCTACCATAGACAGACAGACGGAGATGGTAAAAACCGGTTTAGAATTTGATGCTAAATAAGAATATCTATACTTCAGGGGACCTCTAAAGCTTCTAAGGGATGTTGCGAACGATTTGACGAAATGGATATACTCCTCATCCTTCGGTGATGAATGTGAAAATTATAAATATATTCAAAAAACAATAATAATGAACGCATAAGCAATTTTTTGAAATCGCTTTATATCGAAACCGTGTTGTAATATTCGCGAATTTTATACCGTGTTATATCGAAACCTTATTTGAAAAGTAGCGTGTTATACGAGAGATGCCCGTATTATATATGAAATTAAAATATTCTCGCTTTATAGTTTTTTAAGAAACTGGTGGAGGGTATTTAGATATTCGGTATATAAGCCGAATAGAATTGCTTTCTTATCTTTATACCCATATATATAAATGTATTCAAAAAAAAAAAGAAAAAAGGAAATATAAAAATTCAAAAAGTTTTGTTACAAAGTAGTAGTAGCAGCAATCCGTACTTAACCATTTGTTAGATTGCTTGATTTTTCCACAATTTTCTTTCTTTTTTTTCGTTTTTTCTTTCGTTTTCTTGGTTCTGTTCTCTTTTTGTGTATTTCTTACAGTTGCAATTGATCTCATTGTACATCACATTGGGGAAATCCTTAGACCTGGTGGCTGCAGTGCTAATAACACGGGCGCCTTTTCGGCCAACCATAATAACGCTGCCACTACTTGTACTACCACAACCATCACTACCAGTATCACTACTACTACTATTACTACTACTACTACTACTACATCACCTAGCGCTAAAACCAATAATACCACCTCCGCTATGATCAGGGAGCATTAAAGTATTTGTTTCACATACTTGTGTATTGTTCCACAAGACGTGTGTTTGTGTGCGCGTGTGTATGTGAGTGTGCGTGTGTATGTATATGCTTACTTTGTTAGTTAGAGTCAGCCAACTGCAGAATTGACAATTATGTAAATCAAATCACTTAATCACACCTGGCAACAGAAGAACTCTCAATTAACTCTAATATCACTTTAAAATCATTTATTTTATTTTTAATTTCTTTTTCTTTTTTTTTTCTTTTTTAAGTAATACTCTAAAACTAAGTGAAACGATTAAAAAAAAAAAAGAAGAGTTTTTAATATCCACCACCATCCCACAATTATATATAAAAATTTGCAAAGTTGATCGCGTCAATTAACTATATTTGCACTCAACTCCTAGATAGTCGTGCGAAATTTTAGAGATGGGTTTTGATTAACTCTCTATTTCTAATTACAGACATAACATGTTTGTTTTATGAATTTTCCCATATTCAACTTTTATGACGAAGGGGACGATGCACATGGCCAAGTCAAGTGAGACTTCAACTGGTGATACGCCAATAAAAAATTTTCTATATCGCTATTAGCCACTAAGCGCTCCAGCAACAAATAGATCCATTGACAAGCATGGCATCAGACCGGATGATAGGGCAGACAATTTTCAAATGTTTATCTCAACTTTTATGAATCTGAGACCGATAGACGTGGCATCGAGCCAGATCTCTATGCTGTAACTGAGGTCAATTTTTTTATTTTTCTATTTGAATTTTTGCGACCGAGCCGAATTTTATTTCCGTCTTGATCAAAAGTATACATATTATGTTGTGTATTGTTAAGGGGAACGAACAGATGTATATCTTAATATATCCTTATGCCTATTGGTGGTGGGTATACAACAATCGGCTCCGTATTCAAGATGCAGTTTAGAAAAGATCACATATCATTTTAAATCTCAGCTCATAATGAATGCTGCTGATTATCCCTTTTTACAATTATTGCTTGCGCTTATAACCTTTAAGAGAAAACAAAATTTTTGAAAAACTAATAAACACTGCATCCTGAATGAGAACAATATTTTCGTAACTAAGTTTGTTGTAGTAAAATAATTTGCATTTATTTTTCTTATCAATTTCTAATTTGGCTTTAAAATTAAAAAAAAAAACAAAAAACAAAAAGCAAAAAAAAAAAAAGAGGAGAAAATAAACTCAATTACAATGAATAATACTACCACAAGTCTGAACAATTGTCTTAAGAGAAAGTAGTTAATGTTAAAATGTTGTAGTTTTACAATTGTATAAATCACTTAACGCTTTCCGTAAATATGTGGTTATTAACAACAAAACCTACAAATATGTAAACTTTAAATAATTTTTGCAGTTTATATTAAATACAATGCAAGCAATTTTGATGCTCAACAAAAATTCCCAATTAAAAAAGAGAATCGTAACAATTTTGCTGTAACAGAGAGAGTGTATACATATTAAGTAATACTGTTACTGCTTAAAAAAAAAAAAAACAAAAAAAAAAAAACAAAAAAAATAAATTGTTTGCTCTTAAAAAAAATACATTTCCTTAAATGAAGGAATTGAAGGAATTGAAGGAAGGAAGGAAACATGTAAGTTATCTGTAGTTAATAATGCGCATTAGGTTAAATGCTTTTAGAAAAAGAGACATGCACCTTAAGGTAAGTGTTTTATGCGTTTTTTTCATTTAATTCAAATTTTCCTTAAGAACTTTATCTAAAATTTGCGTTGCATAAACTATAAATTATATTTTATTTTATTTTTATTTTTTTTCTCTTTCTGTTTTAGTCGCCATCGATTTGATTGTACAACACATACGAGATTTCCTTAATAATCGTTCCGGTCATGGTTCCACTTCGAATATCCAAGTATTTATGAATTTAGAACCAGAAACTCAATTAGGAGGTAAGCGACGTCGTGGCATTTTAAGAGTTAATATACCCGCTTTGAATATACAGCCGAATAACGCTGGCAAACCCAACACACCCACCCGGGAATCACTGACGCGTCCACACTGATACAAACACTGGCTAATTTTAATATGAATTTACAAAATTACTTTGTTAAGTTTAACAAAACAAAGCAAAAAAAAAAAAAAAAAAAAAAAAAAAAAAAATTTTTGACAAAATAATTATATTTTTTTTCCAATTTTTTTGTTTTTTTTTTCTTTAAANAAAAAAAAAAAAAAACAAAAAACTCTTTTTCCAATTTTTTTGTTTTTTTTTTCTTTAAAGTTTTAAATTATGAAAGACACCATCATCCTCAGTCTTTGCGAAGATTTTCAGCTCTACGTCAGGAACTGACCATACAGAGTAATGTATTCTTTGAAAAGAATAAAAATCTAACGCAACACTAAAGGAAGGAAACCATTTTTAATTATATGTATTTTTTTATTTATTTTCTTTTTTTTTTTTTTTGCTTTTGTATATACAACGAATTACCTTAGCTTGTTGTGATGTTTGTGATGTTAAATGAATTGAAAAAGTTATTGTTTTAACCAAAGATCATATTTTTAATGTATTACCTGCCGTTGTAGAACATAGGCATACATACGTATAAATAAAAAGTGAATATATTTTAACACTTATACATTTTATTAATTTTGTTTATATCGCTTGCGGAGAAACCTTGACGTTGTCCCATTTTCTTAAAATCTTCATTCATTTTCTTCAAAGCTTTTAATGTCGGTTGACCGTTCTTTGAAAAACTTGTCGCCTTATAATGCATAACGCTGCCATAATCGTACGCGACACCGTAATCAGAAGCCACATTACGTTTTAATTTTTCAAAATTCACTTTCATACCGTTTTTAATATTCTCCCAGAGTACCTTCACATAATCATCCCGATCATAGCGATTCTGTTCATGATAAAAACCTAACGTATGCATTAGTTCATGCATTGTCGTACCATAATTTGTAAAACATTTCGTTGATTCCAAGTTCAATTGTTGGCTGCCTCCCAAACGTCCTACACTTGACCAACAACCGTTCGATTTGTTGTTAATTATTAGAAAATCATTTTCATTCTTACGCTTTTGAAAACGTATACAAGTCTTTTGATGAAATTCGTTTAGAACGCGTTTAATTATGGAAAGCTCGCTTTTGGAGAATGAGCCCTTCAGGACATACGGCACTCTATGCTTCGGCCATTTGGATTTCGCTGATAAAATGCCATTGCGATCGTCTAGAACTATGTCTCCCTCATGATATTGCCCGGTTTCTTCAGGGTTCTCCGTGTAATTAATGGGCAAATTTTTTGCACCCTTACCCTTACCATTTATACAAAGTATTATTAGAAAAGTTAGCAGGAATTGCTGTTCGTTAAACATTTCGAACATTTCTGCTTTGAAATGCGAGCCCATTCATTTATTGTCCCTTATATACTCAAAGGGGAATACAATGATAACTTGAAAAATTTATGCATTATACGGAACTCATTAATATTTACCACTGCATGTGATAGTAATGGAAATTTTATAGAAAATAAAGGCCTCAATATTACGGAAGTAGCAGTGAAAGCGAAAATAAATAAAAAGCGTCAGCTTAAAGCGAATCTCTATAATACCCGTCAGTAGGTTATGTTATTACGATATTACGTTCATTGCATCGAATTGTGACTAATAATTAAAAAAAAAAAAAAAATTCTAATTTG
>KK502692.1:225744-265404 GCA_000688735.1 Glossina austeni
GTAAAATGAACTAAAGTAACGCAATCTAAGAAGAAATCTATGTTCTTCATTAGGAAACCTTATTATAGAGCTATAACGGATAGTCGGTTGGAAATTGATCGTAAAATGAACTAAAGTAACGCAATCTAAGAAGAAATCTATGTTCTTCATTAGGAAACCTTATTATAGAGCTATAACGGATAATCGGTTGGAAATTGAACAAACTATTTATCACCGGCTCGAAAGGCATAATAATTTAATATTAATATTATTAATAAAAATTTAATATTAAAGTTTTAAAGGGTAACGTTACAGTAATAATCTACAAATGTGCGTTATTAGAGACGTTTTTTGTAATGATTCGAAAGGTATTAGAACAATAATATTCGAGGAACCATTCCCCAAAGTATGCTTATTTAATGGCTTCTAAGACGTATAATGTGATTGATACAAATTTGAAACTAAACATATTTGAAAATTATATTCGGCTGTACTCGAAGCTGCTACGGTCACCACTTTAAATTCAAAAGAAAATCGAAAAAAAATAATTTTCAATACCGTGTAACCGATTTTTTCTGTTTTTGTACACATACTATAGGAAAAAAATATTGCCGGAAATTTTGATCGCTTTATCTCTTGTAGTTCACAGGTAATAAAGACAAAATCTAGTTTTAGTTACTATTGTAAACAGAGATCTTCTTAGTTTGGGCTGTAATGTGGGCTTGCGCTTTGGCATTAAGTTGACCCATTCTCTGTACACATCTGCGTGCAAAAGCTTCCAATGTTTTGAATTTTGAAGCTAATATCTTCAGTGTTGGAACTAGAAGAAGACTTGCCGTAGACACTCCAATAGACGCACATGCTTAGATCAATTGAAACTTTGACACTGACCATGAGTATATATAATTTTCTTTCTTTTCGTCTTTAAATACTTTTTCCGGATGTTAACGTAAAAACGTAACAAAGCCGTCCTACGGTAACGTCTGCAGTTAGTGAAATAAGTAAAAACATCGATTTTTACGCGATTGACGAGCAGTTGAAATAATTTAAAGCCTCGAAGTGTGCTATAATTTTCTTTCACTTTGGCTTTATGCCCTGCACCCTTTATAGTACAAGGTCATATTTAGTTTGTGCGGATGTATGCAACACTCAGAAAGACTTGAGATAGAGCCACCTTTTATTATATCGATCGGTTGAGAATCGACTTACACTTGCCTGGCCGTCTGTCTAAATGATTCAAGGCATCTATTAAGCCAATAAAAGGAAAATATTTTTCTGAAAGATTTACAATGCCGTTACCTTTTAAACAGTAGTACATTTAGATAGCATTAATTTAGTGACTGCATTCGAAAAATCGATTTTCAAAGATGAATTAAAAATGTTCAAGAAAAATGTATAGATCGCGTTAACGCTTAATAGAATTAATCGATTAATTGCAACCTGTGTTATTTTTGTTGTACAAATGTCTCAGTAAACTTTGCACATCGACTACAATTTTCCGAAAGTGAAGCAATGACACACATAGACATTTAACCTAAATTGTGAAATGTTTGCAAGGCAAGTGGGCATTACAAGTTCCTTCAGTGAAGGACACGAAATGTAGTCTTTTTCTGTAGTCTGTACAGTTTTCTCTTTTCCTTTGTATTCCCTTTTTCTATTGAAAGTAAAAAAAAGAAGATACAGTGACGGAAAGATAACGAAAAATTCTTTTTTCACTTTTACTTTCAAGAATAGGCTTAAGAGAGCTAAACATTTTGATTTATTGTATATAACTCTCCGGGTATAGCATGCATAGATCAAAAATTGAATGAAAACATCTATCAATGGTATCGATCTTTTAGCCAACACAAGCGCAAGTAATATATGTTTAAAATAATTATATGTTTAAAATGTACGCGAATATAATCTTGTAGCGGTTGTTGTTTAACTTATTGTCTTATTTTCTCATAAAATTGTCGTAAGTTTATTATCTATTTTTACGACAGTGTCAGTAATTGCATAAAGATTTGTATATTTGTCATTGTTGTTGTTGTTGTTGTTGTTGTTCACATGTTTTCATTCACTTGAAAATCATTTACGTTGTGAGAATCGTGTTTAAAATCAATTTACTGTCGATTTCAAGGAATACAATAAAATTCTGAATTATTTTTATAGAGTTTTTTTTTTTATTTATATATAGGAAGTGTATAAGGCTTATGAAGTGTTTGCAAAACATTGAAATACGCGTGTGAGGGATTAAAATATCAAAAGCAGAGTCAATTCGACCCATGGCTGCCTATCTGTTTGTCTGCAAAAGTCACTGTTTTGATCTTAAAACCTTGTTTAGGTAAACAAAATTGATCCCAAATTTTTTCCTCTTAGTCTGATCAGATCAGATGATGGTCGAAAATCAGTAAAATTTCAAGTCGAACTGCATGAACAACCTTGTGAGTAAGAATCACGACTACCAAGTCAATGTTCGCGTGTTTAAATCTCAAGTGTGATGGAGTTTACTTTAGTCATAGCTATAGCGGGTGCTTAGTCGGTAAAGGCATGACACTAACCGATTGGCCATATTCTGCCCATTTTCGTGCCTTTTTTCAATTTGCTTACAGGAATTTGGGATTATGATTTTTCTTGACTTTAAACCGTATTTTCAAACTTCACTGACTTAATAGGCATTTTTTATTTTCATCCAATTATGGGAGGAGAGTAAAGTAGGGGTCTCAGTATAATAACGCGGTGGTTGGTTTTTAGTTTTTGTTTGTTGCTAGAATGTCAAAATCTTTGCACATTTTTTACCCTGCACTGCGAATCGTCTGTTTGCTGATTTCCTGAATTACGGAAGAAGAATTTGTCAGAAAAAAGATATTTTGATGAAAATAAAAAACTACAATTGAGTCAGTGAAGCTAAGAAATGTAAATTAAAACAGTTAGGAATATCACAGGCGGCCAAAGCCGGCCATTAGATATCCTACACCACGTCGCCTAGTTGAGTTATTCATCCATTTTGGATAAAAAAATTTACACATTTCAGGCAAAAGCGTACGTTTCATAAAGATATTGGATCCTCCATCACATGACGTGATCCAAGTTTAGCAAACTTCATTAACTTCCTAAAAATTTTATTACTTTTCAATTTCCATCATAAAAAATTAGAAGTTCGACTTTCTCCTCCCATAAAAGCTTGCTTTTCGTGATAATTCCTATATATGTTGAGGTCTAAAAAGTAAACCAATATGATCCGAATTGCTGCTATGGACCAAGTTTCATCCTTTTTCTGAAGGGCTTACTATTCGTAACAAATTTCGTGTGAGGTTCAAGAAATATACTCATGCGATTTAAATTAGGTCCGTTTAAATTTTATGCCAAATTATTCTTATGACCAAATGTTCCCCACGAAACTTTAACAGTTAGTCCCGATTAGCACATAAGGGTTTACATTTCTGAGACTCCTTATATGGGGTAGTATCTCAAAAATAGACCTACGTGGTCCTAGTTCGGTAAGGTTTTCACAATGAAATATTGAAAATTAGACCTTTTTACCATACAAAGATTCAGTTTTCCTAGGAACTGTTAGGAACTGCAAGGAGTTCAAAAACAGCCGAACCTAAATTTTCTTACCAGTTTGTTTTGTCGAAAGATATTGAAAATCGAAATTTTTCTCCATATAACGACTTTTTAAAACAAAGCGGGAAGTGCTCGAAAAAAGGGACCAATCCAAACTACTTTCAATAGCATTCGTCCTTGGGTCAAAGAACTTCAGTGTACAAAATTTCATCAAAATATCTTAAAAATTGCGACTTGTAGATTCAACACAAGGTTACTTGGACAGACATCGGACGGATGGACAAGGTTAACTTCAGCTTCATCATCATCATTTTCTGAAGCGATCAGCATCGGTAAACTTTAATGCACTCCGTACCACAAGTGGTGTAGGTAAAAATCACATAACAAATTTTTAAAAAAAAGCAGGAAGTGCTCAAAAAAAGGGACCAATCCGAACCACTTTCAATAACATTCGTCCTTGGGTCAAAGAACTTCAGTGTACAAAATTTCATCAAAACATCTTAAAAATTGCGACTTATAGGTTCAACACAAGGTTACTTGGACAGACATCGGACGGATGGACAAGCTTAGTTTCAGCTTCATCATCATCATTTTCTGAATCGATCGGTAAACTTTAATACACTCTGCACCACAAGTGGTGTAGGTAAAAATTCCAATACATGCGCTTATAATCAGTCTAAGCTTTCCTCTCTCTTAAAGACAAATATAGCGGGCATAACAAAAAAAAAATATATATACACATTTTTTTTTTGTTTTTCTAAGAATTGGAGCAATATTTTTAAACCTCTAATAATAATGTATACACGTAAGAAAAAAAATGACGTATTGAAAACCTGTTATCGCATCTAGATGGCATACTTTTTTTGTGAAAGAACATTTAAAATGGAATTAAGAAGAAAACGGATGTTAATTTAAATGCAGGTTTTTTTTTTTTAACTTTAAGTGCGACGGAGAATTGCGATTTTAAATTCAAATTATGTTTAGCATAAATTTTAAAATACTTAAAATCATCAATGACTGACTTTGCTAAATACTCAATCATTTATCAAATTCTTTAAAGGCTTACAAATAATAAACACTCCGTGTACAAATTAGCTTTTAAGGTTAGATTTTATTGAATTACAATTTGAGATCCTATAGCTATAGCAAAACGTAAACTGAAGTTTTTATCAAACTGTACCATAACAGTTTCTTCAGATCAATTCTGGACAAAAAAATTGTCGTCGTTTACTCTACAAAGCAGGTGCATCCTCCTTTTCTCGAATTCACGCATCATATCGTATTCTCCGTTACGATATTCGATCAGTTGACGACAAAAACAGAATTCTTTCTTCTAGTAAACAAAACAGATAAAAAGTAGAGGCAACACATGACAATCATTTCCAAAAAGAAATTTTTAAAAGAATCGTTAAGAAATAGCGACCTTTTCTTTTAAACTATGGATAGCAATATGTTAAAAATCATAAAATAATCGGGTAATTATTAAATTACTTAGGAGATTTGCAAGTAAACGTATGGGCGAACTTATAGCCCATTTTATTATTGAGGAGAAAAAATTAAAGTCAAGCAAGTAAGAAAAGTATATTCGACTACGAGCGAATCTTTTATACACATCACCACTATTCTAAAAAACACTAAAAAAAAAAGGAAAACTAAATTTCCGTAATCTACAATGTTGTGTGGGCGTGGCGGTTTTTTCTATTTTTCTAGAAAAAAGTGGAAATTTATATTATCCGCCTTATGTCGATATGTCCAATTTTGCGACCACGAGCAACAGCAATTACCAGACAGATGAACAGACAGACTGACCAACATATTTAGAAAGACTAAAGTTGATACTAATGATATATAGACGTTATAAGATTTCTGAAGCTAGGTACTACAAATGCTTTAAAAAAGTATTTAAATTTCAATATTCTGTAATATTAAGCAGGCGCCGTCGATTTTTCCCATATTTGGAATCCATTTTGGATGCTGTTGGATATAAATGGAAATTTTTATCGTTATAGTTTATGAGTAAGGGGTAAAAACCCAACAATTGTTTTACGAGACGGTCTCAGATGATGTTTCACTGTCCACTTTGCACTTCGACCGATTTGGCCCAATTTCAACGACAGCCTGCTTCCAATGTTTGTGCCAAATTTGAAGCCGTTTGCTGCATTTTTGCGACCAGGAAAATGTTTACTACAGACAGACGGACACGCTAAAAGCCGGTTGAGAAATTGATGCTAATCAAGAATATATAATAGCTTTATGACTTCTTTCTAGTGAGTTGCAAAGGTTTTGACAAAATAATTACACCCCGCATCCTTCGGTGATCGCTATAAAAAGAAAAAAAAGTCCTCTAAAATTAAATCACGCCCAAGTTCATCATCAGAATAACGTGAAATATCCAAGGAAACAGATTAAAAATTGGCTAAGATATTTAACTCATCCTGTTTTCCGTGCTCAATATGAACTGATATTGATGTACAATAAAAAAAAAAAAATCATATTCGGCTGTACCTAAGTCGCCTTTATCTCAAAACTCAAAAAAAAAAAATAACGACAACACGATTTTTTAATTTTTAGGACGGGCGGAATCTTCAAAGCACATCCATGCATAGACGTAAACTGCACTTCTTTGCAACATTGCCTATTTTGTAAGGCGATTCATATAAAAAATGCCTAAAAAAATTGTTTTTTGGCATATAAGTAAAGTACTCTAGCTAAACAAAAGAAAGCTTCCTTATACTTAAGGAAAGCTTTCTGAATTTTATACCTTGCCCTTTAACCAAGCAAAACACACAGCGGGGATTTGAAGAAAACTAATATAAATCGGAAACATGCAAGCTATGATACATGATCAAAAAAGGAAATTCCTCAGCTTTCGTGGTAAACAGATGTTCGAACAACATATATCCAAAAAAAATTTGTTCTTCGCAACCAAACCTTTGTGTTAAACAAAAAAAAAAAATGTAGGCATTTTTTTCCCCAGAAATGTAAAAAAAACATTGCTGCGAACATTGTAGTCATTCTATCTAGAGGGCTACTAAACACGAATCAGAGAAAATCAACTGTTGGTTTGACAGCTAACTAAACACTTTGTATTTTGTGCTGTCTTGTATAAAAACATACTGTCAGCTGTTCAAATGCAAAACGGGGAAAATAAGTAAATAGCATTCAATAAAATAAATAAATAAATAAATAAAATAACAAAGAAATAAGTAAAGTTTTATTTATAAAATATTTTAAATGAATTAATTTACACCTTCATATGAGCAAACCCGCAAGCAATGACCCACTTACCTTTTAAAATTGATGTTTGAATAAAATGCATGGCATTCGCTGTATTCATTATTTATATAAAAGGCTTAACAAATATTTGCATGAAGAAAAACACTGTATTTACTATCTCATTATACAGAATGTTGTTTGTCAGGAGGAATTAATACTTTATTTAGTCGCTATTCAATAGCAAAACACAAATGTCAACAACTTAGATTATAATAAAATGGGAAATTTTCCGTACATATAATATAACGTTTAATCGAGAATTTTAAAGAAATTGACTTAATGGCAGACAGATTGTAGTTTGTTAGCTAGAGAATCAGTTGAAAAATTGTGTTTTCAGGAAAGTGATGAAAGTAAATTCAGTCATCTATTCAATAACATTGACCTACGTCAACAAGATGAAGCATTCAATTATGCATGTTCGTCTGTGTATTTAACATTGATTTGAGCTTCTTTGATATTCAATAACAAACACAATATACAATTTCTCTATGTCGAATTAAATTACGATCATGCCCATAATGACAAATGTTGCATGGAGAAAGGAAACCTTAACTGAAGCAACTCGCCTAAAAGTGAAAATATCACCCTCCTAACCTAGCTACCGCCAAAGGCACATAGCCGTGCTTAGAAATAATTATTTTCTTACTAACTTATTTAAAAGTCTTATTTCGTTGCCCTGTCTACGAACCGTAAATTGTATTTTTTCTAAACATAAATGTCTGTACAACTACATAGATATTTAAATTTTTGTCTATGGTATTTTTATTGCTTCTTCATATTTCTTAAGCCCTTTTTAAGCACTTTTATCAATCATAAAAAAAAAAAAAGTTTTATCTTCTTTGCAAATCGTAAGTATCACGAAAGAGAAAACGAACACAACTGTAAATACCTTCTTACTTATGTTAGAAACTTTCCGTTATTCAAGATTTGACCAATACACATGAGCATCTACGTAGTGTAACACTTATGTATACTGTTACGAGGTTTTTTTCTACATTTTTTTTGGTCTTCTTTTTAACCTTTTTTTTCAATCACAAAAACTACCCGATAAAACACGACAGACAACGGAATAGACGTGAATATAGGAATAATAATTTTTTCATTAATTTCTTTAGAAATCTTCACCTTAGCTACATATCGCAAATTTTATTTTTTTTAAACTGAAATGCCGGCATATTTATACGTCTATTTATTGCTTTTTTAATATTTGTAAACTCTTTTTAAACAATTTTACCACTGACAAAAACCGTTCGCGAAAAACTTTATCGTCTTTACAAATTGTAAAAACCACGAAAGACAACGAACAGGGCTGGATGTAGGAAAAATTATATTTTCATTAACATCTTTAGAAATCTTATGTCTTTGCCTTAACTCAGTACCGCAAATTTTATTTCTTCTAAACCGAAATATCTTTACATGGCGACATAGTTATATTGCTGTTTACGTTTTATTTAATGCTTTTTTAATATTTATAAGCTCTTTTGAAACAATTTTATCATTGAGAAAAAATGTCCGCGAACAATTTAGTCTTTACAAATCGTAAAAACCGCAAAAGACCGAACGAACGATGTAAAAATAATTACTTTCTTACATGCTAGAAATTTTCCATTATTCGACATTTACACAATATATCGATCGAAGTTTTATATTCCATATAAGAAAATCTGCGTAGCATACCGTTTCTATTTTTACGGATCTTTTTTTTTCCAAATTTTTTACACCTCTTCTTAGCATTTTTCTAATCTAATCGCACGCTTCCGCAGAAAAGACCTCTTCTTACTTTCGCAATTATTTCGCAAATAAGAACTAATCAGAGTTTAATGTCAAGGGTTCGGCAAATTTTAATAGAGTTCAGAGAGTAAAACGCTATTTATATATAACTGTCAATGTGCAGTGTTTTTGTAATAATTGATTATTATGAAAACAATGAGATCAATAGTAAAGAAGAGAATTTATGCTTGCAAATATGAGTAGCAGAACGAGAAAAAAAGGAGTTAGTTAAAAATGTTTTCTCTCGCTTTCTCTCTCATATTTCATAAAGGCATACATAACTTTAGTTATGAAGGCATGCTTAAGCTTGATCGTAAATAAAATCGAGTTTAGGAATTCATAAGCTTTTACAAATTAATTTGCATTTTTATTTTTTCCTTTTTTTATTTTGTTTCTATGTATACATGAATGAAAATATATTTATTTCTGTTCGTTATAATGTAACCCACTGAAGTGAGTCCGACACGAAGGTTTTATTTCAAAATTTATTATTTTATGTATCTATTTCTTTACATTCACACATTCATTTATAATAGAGAGCATACACATGTTTTATTTAGTTAGAAAGTTATACACACGCATTATAAGCGTAGAAAATGAAATAATGAAAATTTACTTTTAAATTGTTGCGTGGAAGATAATTTGAAGTCAATTTTAAACACTTTTTTTATACATGAACATACATGTAAGCGTGTATTCGTGCAAATGAAAATATAAATGCATCATGTACATCTGTGTTCAAAATATTAGTCAAAGGATAACGAGGAGTATATTCGTTTTATCAAAGCGTTTGCAAAGTCCCGAAGGATATATATATAAAAAGTATATATATTCTTGATCAGCATCAAATTCTTAATTGATTTAAGCATGCTATTCTGTCCGTGGAATCGTCTGTCGCGATAATGAAGCCACCAACTTCTAATTTGGCAGAAACATTGGAAATTCTTGCACGCAAGTTGATATTGAAAATTGACCAAATCGGTCGAAGAACACACCGAATCTAATCTTCTTACTTCTTTTAGAACCTATTTGATTTACCAGTGAATGCAGAATCCCAATATCAAGGGCAGGCCTTAGGTGATTCGTTTGTCAGCCGCCTCACAAAAATAATTTATAAAAACAATTATCTGATTGTATAAATGCAACGGTGAGGATTACTTTTTCAGATTATCGTGTAGAATTTGTCTATTCTATAAATTGTATTACAATATTAGGGGCTACTATTTTTTTGAGCATACATATATATATAAATAAATATTTCCCTAACGTGAGTGCCAGTCGGTTAATTGACTGTTAACGATGTGAGTATTCATTTCTTTATGAAATTCATTAAAAAGGAATCTTATTGTGTTAAGTTCATTGCACTAAATATTACAAATTTTTTTAATTATCACCTGAGGGTGCAAGTATTCAGTTGCATTATTTCGTTAATACTGTTATGCATATGTATACAATAATGACCAAAATCATTTTTAGAGAGACGACGAACGTGCCACGCGACGAAAGCCACAGACTTGTTTTGCTTTGCCTTTGTCACACTGAAAAACGTACTTTAAACATCGAAGTAACTACAGGTATAAGTGCTCCAAAGGAAGATTTTGGTTCGATGTAGCTACGTCAGCCTATTTGCCTGTTTCTGTCGTTCAAAAGCTTATGGTTTCAAAAATTGAAGTAGAAAAGGTCAAACTAGGCGTGCATGGCAATTAACACTGTTTTTAAGACCGAAATTTTAAAAAGGAGAAAAAAAGGATTTTGATATCACGTATGATTGTATTTAATTTATACGTTTTCTATTTTTTTAGGCATTTACAAAATTTATGCTTAAAGATACAAGAAAATTGAAGAGGCCAGAGAAAGAAAGTTTAAGAAAACCTTTGCCTTCAATAAAGCGCATCACAAAATATCAGAAAAATTGTGTTTTTGTATGTCTTCAGCAAAGTGCACGAAGTTTCCCTTCTGCTTATCCACTCTATGATTTACTATGATAAGTTTTACTTATTTTCGAAAAATGGTTTCTTAAAAAACTGAAATTTTATTATTATATCAATGTTTAAAACATTTTCCCGAATTAAGCGACAGATTTTTCTAATTTATTTTATATGAAAAACTTAATCTAGAAGCAAATAAAACGGTTTTCTTGTCATTGTGTATTTTAAAAGTTTAAATATATTAAGCTGATCGTCAGAGTATGGGATAGCATCGCTTGCACACCGAATGTTTACTTAAGCGTACTGCCAGACATTTGTGATTTTTCATATCAATTTTGTATGTCGAAGTAGGACTACTTAGGGACGTGTTGACCCAAGGAGAAAAGCTCTTGAAAATGGTCCATATTTTCGACCACTCCCCATATAACATCCTACTCTGAAAAATCGCTATACGAAAACCAATTGCAATTTACAAAATTTCTCGTCAAGAGTAGCTAAGTAGTAGTATTTCGGCGAATTAGTATGAAAACTTTCGACCGGCTGTGGCAATTTTTGAATCCTCTCTCATCTAACGAAAACTGATGTTCACATGACAAAAAGGTCTAATTTTTAATGCTTCATAATAAAAATCAAAAAATAAAACATTAACTATGCCTAATTTGGACCAATTCGGCCTATTTTTCGTGTCTTATCCTATATAAGGATTTTTACGAAAATTTATGCTGCGCAGCATAGAATATTCTAGATTTTAATTATGTGGCGATGAAAATTGAATAGTAATTTCATACAAAAACAAGAATTGAGTTAGATAGCGTAGTGTAGGGTATTTAATAGTCGGCCTTTCCCGACTATAATGTTCTCACTTGTTTGCACTGAAAATGCTGCACATGCACTTGTCATTTGATTTATACATGTATATACTTATTATCATATATAGATAACACACATATATATATATAAATATATATATATACGAACAGTTATTATTATCATTATTACATACATATATTTATAAATTTAGTATTTGTAATTGATATATGTTCATAGGTATATATAAACATATAATAAATGTAAATAGATATCTATCAACCATGACCTTCCGACGTAAACAGATTTGTTGTCTTTTGTTGGAATGGAGGGAAAGCCATCAATTTGGTTTAAAGTTGATGACAATTTCCTTATCTTGTAATTAGATAAGGAGTAAAGAAAATTTGACTTGGCGCGAATTTGGATTTTTCGCTTTCTTATATTTTATTATTTTAGTCACGCAGTACGTTACGTTTTATGTATATTTCCTTCTCTTCATCATCATAGATTGCAAACAAGTATAATACGTGAAAATGGAACTACAATCCTCGAACAGAGCGGGCTAAAGTGCTGAATATGCTCAGTTTACATACAGTTTTAGTGCAATATTTTTATTTGTCCAACCGTCTGCTTGCTACTAGAAAGGCGATAACATGTTAAAACTCGAACCGTATAAGAAATTTTATGTAAGCTTGGCTGTCACTTGCCTATGACACAATAAAAGTAAACTATTATAACAGTGAAAATTAAAAAAAAATATCTCTAAAAGTACCAAACATTTTAATATATGTACATACATATATTCGTCATTAATCTGGAAGAAAAAATGAAAACCTTCATCAAACGATAAAAAGCAAGTGTATGGAAGGAAACCTTTTTGCCACACATAAGAAAAAATCCTTATCTATTTCTCTAAGAGACAGCGTTACTCTGGTCTGAACATTTGTTACAAATCGTGTCTCATGGCATTGAATTGCAATTTAAAACCGAGCAAAACCGTAAATCGAAAAGTAGTTTGGCGACTAAAAATAATTTAATTTGTGTCCTATAGGGAACGATTGTTGCAAGCATTGACTTTCTTATTTAATTAAAAGAAAATTTTAGCCAATTTTATGTGTGAATCTTGGTTTCAACGATTTAAAGGCTGTAATTTCAAGGTGAAAGGCAAACGACGTCTGGATGCACAAAAAAAATTTGTGAGTTACTCTCTGTAGTGGGTGAAATCACCAGGATGACTGACTGTCAACAACAGCAGTTGACCATACAGAACTAGGGACATCACAGATTTGCGATCTCTTCCTATCTCTTTTTGATCGTAGCTAGAGAAAGTAGTTGGTCGGCACTTACCAAGTTACAACTACTTCCTACTCTTCTCTCCCTCATTTCTTTCGGACCATCACGGGGTTACACATATATGAGACATCCCCTGAATAATTAGTCATATATAAACAAGTAAGAAAACTAAATTTGACCGGGATCGAATTTTTTATACTCATCACTGTTATCATAAAAAAGATAGAAGAACAAGTAGAAAAACAAAATTTTCGTGCTCCATAATATGGAGTGGGTGCAACTGATTTCTTCTATTTTCTAAATAAACACTTTTATCGTACAGTGATATGGGCCTTGTAGGCGCGTCCTTTGAAAAGTTTAGATCAATTCCATATTCTTTTGCAAATTTGTAGGCGATATCTTCATTTTCGCTAACGGGAGAATGTTTACGACAAATATTACAAAGTTGCGGAAACAGACAGACAGACACACGGGCCGATGGACACGCTTAAATCGTTTTAGGATTTGATGCTGATCAAAAATATATATGTTTTGAGGGGTCTCTGCTCCGTCCTTCGGGGAGTTGGAAACGTTTTGGGAAAATGAGTGTACTCCTCACACTTTGATGATAGGTATAAAAGTTTGATTATATAAAGGCTTTTATTTTAGCGAACTAAAGTGAGCTAAAGAAAGAAGAACAAAGAGAAACTTTACTCGATTCACTTTTTTATAAATATATATATAAATAAAGCATGGAGCGCCGAGGATTTTAATGGATGCTAATGGACTTTTAACGTTACGCTTCGCTGAGGCTTTCTGCTCTGACTAATTTGGCCCATTTTCAATACCAAACGGCATTACAAAGGCTTCCAGTGATTTTACCAAACAACAAAGTGATTGTATTACCAACACAGACCACATAGATACAAAGACGGACAGACGGACATACCTGACTTAATCGATTCAAAATTTCTCGCTGATCAAGAACATAAATAACCATTATAGGGTCTATATAGGATCTATGGGGAAGGGTTCCCCATCTCTCGGTGATGACTATAATTAAGAAAGAAATACGGACTTATTTTTGCTCCTAATATTGATCGGTTGATACAAAATCCACCATTGAGAAAAGACAATTGGAATTTTTCGGTATTTTTTTTATAGGCTTTAAAACTCTCTAATCCAAGAAAAAAATATCATGAAAAAATAGCTATGAAGGGGACAATTTTTTAAATGATCGAAAAATTCGATTTTTCGAAAATATTATTTTTACATCTGCTTTGAAATGGGCTGAGTAACTTGACAAGTATAATACAAAAAGCAATTAACGATGAATGGAAAACATTTGAAGCACAAATTTACGATACCCATAGAAGTGTTTGAAGCGTTTAAATGGATTGAATGTTGCAGACATCGAAAATTAGAGATGAAAAAAACTTTCTACAAAATTTAAACCTTAAACGAGTTTTTCTTTGCCATATCACTTTCTCTTTCACCTTGCATCCGATGGCGGGATTTGCAAAATGTCTGTCGGATTTTCAAACGATTCTCGAAGAAAAAAATTTCAAAGACAAAAATTTTTTTCACGTTAGTCACAAGGTATTGAGTCATATTTTTACAAAATTTTTTGGTTGTTATTCTATGTGAAAAATTTGCAACTTTTAGCGAGTTGGCAAAGAAGCTCAGGGAACAGAAGCATTTTTTTATACATTTTAAGACTTTTAAGACTTGTTCTTTGACACGTAAAAATCCGAATATTAATAAATCCTATCGCTTGCGGCACAAGAGTACATTATGTTTTTGCGGAAGCATACATCACCCGTAAGGACGTGAGATAGACTTACCTTCCTATTATACCAACTGACCATTCAGAATGGTTTTGTAACCAGAATCACTGTTTGCTCAAAATCGCTTTCTGAATCGATCCAAGCTTGTCTATCCGCTGTCCGTCCGTCCGTTTTGTTTTCCTTTGTTCAGCCTACAGGTTGCAATTTTTAAGATATTTTGACGAAATTTGCTAAATCCACTTGTTTTGTTGGCCTAAAGACGAAACCTATTGAAAGTGATTCGGATCAGATCATTTTTCAACCACTTTTCATATAAGATTTTTTTTTTGAAAAGCCCGCTATATGAATAATTATAGGGTGGTGTAGGGTGTGCTTTTAACCCGTTTTTAAATAAATGTGAAAAAATCTCCCAAATTTTAGTGAAATACAAGACAGTATGTAACTAACTTCTTAAGGCGGTATTCAAATGTTGTTTTAAAACTATTTCACTTGTTTTTCTTCAGTTTTGTTCTTCTTTAATATCAAGACCTTTGACTAAAGTATGCTGAAATCTGATTAATGGCCACTAAAGCATTCTTAGACGTAGATTGCCTAATGCTTCAAGTATGACGCGAAGCAACGATAAAGACAACTTCGACATACTATTGACATGGACTATTAGATAAATACATCATTAGCTAAATAACTGCTTACTTATGTTGTTACGACCTAACTATGACCACATATGCATTTATACGTACGTACATACACTTTCATACATATTCCACTATCAGTAACCGTCGCTACTGAGGCTTTAGAAACGAAAAATAAAAAAACAGAACAAGGCGGTAAAGATGAAAATTTAGGTTCTGTCTCCAAACAAATCATAACATACAAACATATATAGTAGCTGCTTAAAACAGGGTGATCGATGGCCTAAAAAACATTCGATAAGTGCAAAATTTCTTTTGTACTAAAACATATGCACGAACACAAGCACATATATATATGTATATATAAATGTACACGTATTTGTACTTATAATGTGTCTGTGCTTTCATTTAGTAGTGCAAAGGCTTAAACAAAGCTTAGAAAGAATTATCACTGCACTGCCCTATTAAGTATGAAGTTGGACATTAATGTTGTGCTTTTGAAATCACTGCAGAATACGTACCAACTGATGGCCTAACTTCTTTAAGTAGGTGCTTTCAACATTATAAACGTTAACAGCCAACGCTATATGTTTATCATTATGTTCATAATTTCCACTTTGACCTGTTAAAGCGATTTGTAAAGCACTGTTCGTTTCTGTTGTTTCCTAAACACTAATGCATCTTAGACGTTGGTCTTATTAACCTTATGAGGTTGCGAGTGTCGTAAGAATGTGAAAAAAAAGATAACTAAAAACACTGTAGTGGGACAATACCCTATAACACTTCGTTTAATACAACGATTCATGTAACGACTTTTCAAAATTAGATTTTAGACAGCGTGTGATCGAAAAGATGATCCATTTGCAATAATGTTCGTCCTTAGGACAAAATTGTGCACCAAATTTCATCAAAATAACTCAAAACTTGAAACCTGTAGAATGCACCCAAAAAAACAAGATGGACAGACGGATAGACAAGCTCAGAAAAGGTGGGTCTATTTCTCGTCCTTCCAGGTGTTGTATACACCCTTGTACCGCAAGTGATGCAGAGTTTAGTTATCTGCCACTGGTCTAAAAATTTTCTTTGTATTTATATATTTCAGATATTACTTGTGTAAGCGCTACCTCCAAAGAAGCATATTTTAATGGCTCAGCATATTTGCGTTTATTATCACCTATGCCCATATGGGATCACTCAGCAATTAGTTTTCGCTCCTGTCGCGGTAAGATAAAATTTCATTATTTTCTTCATTTTCCTCTTCCTCTCTCTACCTAAAAGATTGTTAAAAATTTTCTCTTTCCTTTAATTTATTTGATACGATAGGTGGCGAAATTTTGGCTCAACAATATAATAAAAATTCAATTGTAATCTCTGTGCTCAATGATTTCTTGCAAATCTCTTTAGCGGGACCGGCCGTTATTGGACCCAATAATCGTGTTGATGTTAAATACTCCTATCATTTATTAGATAATCGCTGGCATACATTGCAGTTCAAATATGAATATGGAAATTTACTTTTGTATATCGATCGTGAAGCTCGCATATTTGGTGAGTGATTTCTTAATTGCAAAACTCTCGTAATAATCTTAATTATTATCATCCATTTTCTTGGTTTTTAGCTAACTCCACTTTTAATAGTCAATTTTTAACCAATAAGGATATAGGCAATGAGGCGGCCATCCTAATTTTGGGTAATTCGTTTACTGGTTGCCTGCAAGATGGTCCGGGCTTGCAATTCTTTAACGATTCAATGACTGTACAGAATGCTGTGTTCGGCCCTTGTCCTTTAAGTCATAACCCTTGCAGTGATCACGATACTCCATTCCGTAATCAGGATTATTGTTCTAATGATCCATGTATGGGCCATGGCGCTTGTATATCTAAACCGGATCGGTATGAGTGCCGGTGTACTGCCCGCTATTCTGGTAATAATTGTCAAAAAGACGACGGACCTCCCTGTGATCGTAATCCTTGTTCGAACGGTGGCACTTGTTATGAGGATAGTCGCGGTGACTATCAATGCCTTTGTTCACCCAATTATACGGGAAAACATTGTGAGACTGAGATTAATGTTAATCCGTTATGTCAAGTAAACCCTTGTCAAAATGGCGGCGCCTGTGTGGTAGCACCCGGTACTTCAGCAATTGAATGTGAATGTGCGAAAGGTTATGCGGGTACACGTTGCGAAGTCGATAAAGACGATTGTGCCTCACAGCCTTGTCAGAATAATGGCAAATGTGTGGATCGAGTTAATAGTTTTGTATGCGATTGCACGGGCACCGGGTTCACCGGTCCCTTTTGTCAAACCAATGTCGATGAGTGCGATGAAAATAAACCCTGTCACAATCTCGGACGTTGTTTCGATACTTATGGCTGGTTTATATGTCAATGTCTAGATGGTTGGGGCGGCGAATTGTGCGACAAACCTATCAGTTGTCAAACACAACAATGCCTAAACGGTGGCACTTGCCAAGATAAATCCATTGGGTTTCAATGCCTATGTCCGCCGGAATATTCGGGCGAGTTATGCCAGCAAGGACCGCCACCTTGCCCCCAATGCCCAATTGACTCCGAGTGTGTAAATGGCAAATGCGTCTGCAAGCCGGGCACTGCAGGTAAGTGAAATAACACAATAGAGTCATTTCTCGCCACACAAAAAAAAAAGAAAAAAAGAAAAAAAATTAAAATTAAAATTGAAATATGGTTTTAATTAAGCATATCATAAAGGCATGTGGTTTAAGGCATTTGCATCGTTTGTATGTCGGTGTGGTTTTAATATTTTGTTTCTTTTTTTTTTTTTTCCTTCTTCTTCATTGACACATACTTTCTTTCACACTCTATCACGCGGCAAGCTTCAAATTCAGTTTGTTTATATGACGATTATGAAAAATTCATTAGCAAAAAAAGCAAACGCTACATACCGCCCGAGTGGCTCAAAAAGAAGAGATGTGAGCTTAAATTGAGTATGTCTTGAATTCAAATCAAAATAAACAAAAAAAACAAAAAAAAAAAACCTCATGTGTTTTAAATGTGTTGAAAGTGTAAAATATTCTTTTGTTTACGCTTTTTATCTCTCTCTCTCTCTCTCTCTCTCTTTCTTCTTTGTCTTTCTCTTTCTATCTGTCATTTATAAGCACACTTAAAAAACCACTATTGTGGTTCTCTCTTACTCAATCTGACATTACACGGGGGCTGTACGATGAGTGCTAATGCCGGAGTGCGGCAGCACCACAATTTTTATCTGAAATTTTCAATATAATATCGATTCAGTTTTCCTCATTAAAGATTTTTCTGTAGCCGATAATTGTCTCTAGTCAAGGATTAAAAGTTGAAATCTTTAATTTCGCTTAAGCTTTTTTTTTTTTTTTTTTTATGTAAGCAGAGTGGGTGGACACGCGGGTGATTAGGCAGTATTATAGGCAGAGAAGGAGAATTACGATTAATTAGAATTGCATTATATCTGATTTTCATCCTTTGTAGCAAACTCTCCTAATTTCTTTCTCATAAAGATTGAATTGCAATAACTTCCATGATGACCGGGTTATACGCCTATGGTACTTGTTTTTATGGTGCTTTTTTTCCTCAAACGACTGAGAAGTAGGGGAAACGTAGGGTGAACGTAAAATGTTGAACAGGAATCTTCTAAAGAAAATCAAAAAAAAATAAAAAATAAAAAACAAAGGAAGAAGCGTGATAAGCGTCTGGGGCAGGAAAGATGACAAGAAGCTTAAATAAGAAATGATCATCGTTGGCTTTCATTCAAATCATATCTCGATTCCTAAAATATTCGATTGCCTTTGACGGAATGTTTGATCCGATTTGCTAAATATTGCTATAAACGCTAATCAAAACTATTTCTTAATTGGTCCGTCAGCCGATGCGAAAACACATTTTTACCAGATTGTAGCTCAATTTATATAATGGTATGTAAGTTGTAGTCTTTTACCCAATCTGCATAATTTTTCAACTCAAACTTCGTCTTTCGACCAAGAAGGTATACACTCCGCATATTAGTTTTGCGATTTTTTTAAACCGAAAAGCGATAGGCGTGAGCATAGGAACTTATAGGAACTTATAATACAGCCCTCGTTTGAATTTTAAGAGACATCGAAACTCTCTTCTAATGCTTAACAATTTTCTCTCTTTTTCTTTCTTTCTCTCTTTCCCACACTACACATCACACGGCTTAAATATTTTGTGTCCCCCCACCCTCCCATTAAGCTAATGAATGGTTAAATATTTTGTTGTACATATTATTGTGTATTTATTGTTATCAATTGAAAGAGTTACCAAATTTTTTCGGTTTGGTATTTTGGTAATTAATTTAGGCCCAATTGGTCATTGTGTACCAACAACACCGACCACAGATCTACCAGCGTTACCAAGTAATAATCCTACAACTCCTACATTACTAGTAAACAATGTACCGCAATATCGTTCGGCTCAATTGAATGCATGCTCTTCCGATAATTGCTTAAATGGTGGCACTTGCCAGGGATTTGATACCAATTATACATGTATTTGTGCTAGCGGATATCAAGGTTTGACTTTACTATCTATGTAATGCTTATTAAATATAATCCTAGTATTGTATGATTAGACTAACAATAAACCCTAAGTTAATTAAAACATTAAACAACATTCTTGCGCTCACTAAGGTTAACTTACTTTCAAAATAGGTTTCAATTGTGAGCTACCTTCTTTGGAGGGTACTGTCAACGTTCCTCCTGGCAGTTGCAAGTGCTTGAACGGCGGCACATGCTCATTAAATGGCACTCATTGCTATTGCCCGTCAGGATATTTGGGAGATCGTTGCGAAAAATTGGAACCTTGCACTTCGAACAATTGCCAGGATCCTATGGTGTGCTCTCAAAATAAATGTGTATGTCCTGAGAATAAATTATGCACGAGTTGCGCGCAACAACCGTGTAGAAATGGTGGCGCCTGCTATGACTTGCCTAATGGTGACTACGAATGCAAGTGCACGAGTAGCTGGACGGGACGCAATTGCATGAAGGATGTCGATGAATGTTTAACTTCGCCGAAAATTTGCGGTAACGGCATTTGCAAAAACGAAGAAGGCTCATATAAATGTTACTGCACGCCAGGCTTCACGGGCATACACTGTGATTCCGATGTCGATGAGTGTTTAAGTCATCCGTGTCAAAATGGAGCTACTTGCAATAATAAGGTAAGCTTTAAATGTTAAAGTAAGTTAACTCGGGCTACCGTATGTAGGGATTATTTAGATATACGTTACTAAATCATAATTAGCTGTTTTTCTTTAAATACGGAAAGCATCGGATTTTAAGACAAGTGAGTTATACGTTCCTATGCGATCCTAGCTTTTCAAAGTCCCAGAAATAGATGCAAAGCTAGCTCCATCCTCCTTGTCATTTACGTTTCAGCTGCAGTCAATACGTTAAGGTCTTAATGTTTTTTCTTTACTATGTTTTCATCTTTTCATGTTCATAAGATCAACGCTTATGAATGCGTTTGCCTACCCGGTTATACGGGAATTAACTGTGAGATAGACATCAATGAGTGCTCTAGCAATCCATGCACGCCTGGTTCGAAATGCATTGATTTAATTAATAACTTTACATGCTCCTGCATACCGGGCATGACGGGACGTTTTTGCGAAATTAACATCGACGACTGCTTTGATAAGCCTTGTCAACATGGCGGAAAATGTATCGATGAATTGGGTGGATATCATTGCAATTGCTCGGGAACTGGTTATGAAGGACTTAATTGCAGTTCAAATATTGATGAATGCGCGACAAATCAATGTCAGAATGGTGCTGAGTGTATTGATAAAGTGAACGATTACTTCTGCAAATGTCATCCCGGTTTTCGGGGTAAAAATTGTGAAATTGATATCAACGAATGCGAAAGTAACCCGTGCCTATATAACGGCAACTGTTTACAGAGGTCAAATACTACCCTGTACTCGTTGAGTCAGAGCATGAATTTGCCTGCCGTCTTCAGCTATCCGTTCAGTTTTGAAAATGCTAGTGGGTAAGTTATTTTAACTAAATATCCGATAAGAATATATAAAGGACAATATTTGTAACGTGAACAGGTACGAATGCGTTTGTGTGCCCGGTGTAATTGGGAAGAATTGTGAAATCAACATCAACGAATGTGAAAGTAGTCCTTGCAGCAAACATGGTACTTGCAATGATGGTGTAAGTTCTTCCCAATGCTCTAATTATTTAATAATAACTTTTTACATTTTTAACAATCAGATCGGTTCGTACACTTGTGAATGTGAACCGGGTTTTGAGGGCTTCCATTGTGAGGTCAATATTGATGAATGCGAACGTTATCAGCCTTGTGGAGACCATGGCACTTGCATCGATCAGACAAATGATTATGAGTGCGACTGTGATATGCTATACGGTGGCAAAAATTGTTCAGTGCTTCTAACAGGCTGTTCCGAAGGACCTTGTGCAAACAATGGCACATGTAAACCATATTTAGTGAATGAAACTGAACATCTCTACAATTGCTCTTGCCAGCATGGCTTTCAAGGTGAAACATGTCAGAAGACAACTACGATCTCGATGGTAGTTAGTAGCTTAATTACCGTTAAAACTCAGCGGGAGGAAGGCTATGATATAAATTTACATTTTCGTACAACTTTACCGAATGGTGTACTAGCGTTTGGCACGTCAGGTGGACAAAATGAACCCGTGAGCTACATTTTGGAGCTAATTAATGGACGTCTGAACTTACATTCATCGCTGCTTAACAAATGGGAAGGAGTTTTCATTGGTTCAAATTTGAATGACAGCAATTGGCATAAAGTGTTCGTAGCCATTAATACGTCACATTTAGTTTTATCGGCAAATGACGAGCAAGCTATATTTCCGGTAGGATCCTACGAAACCTCTAACGGCAGCCAGCAGCCTTCATTTCCCCTAACCTATTTAGGCGGTACAATACCCAATCTTAAATCATACCTGAGACACTTGACTCATCGTCCCTCCAGTTTCGTCGGGTGTATGCAGGACATTGTCGTAAATGGAAAATGGATTTTCCCCGAAGAACAAGTTTACGATCAAAACACCAATTTAACTCATATTCAAAGTGGTTGTCCTCGCACTGAGCAATGCGATCCGAATCCTTGCCATGAAAACGGCAAATGTACTGACTTGTGGCATACTTTCGCCTGCACATGTCAGCGTCCGCATTTCGGTCATACGTGCAAATATAGTGAGAATTGTTGCAATAAAATTTTGAGAGCGAAGTCTCATAACCTTTTTTCTGTTCTTTTCTTCCCACATAGATATTACTGCAGCCACTTTCGGTCACGAGAACACATCGCACTCAGCCGTAGTTGTAGAGACAAATGACAGCGCTCGTCGTGCCATACGTTCTATTTTAGATATATCTATGTTTATACGCACACGGCAACCTACCGGTCAAGTTTTCTATTTGGGCAGCGATCCCCGCAAAGCTGCTTCCAAAGGAGCAGGTAGGATTTAATTGTAATGCGTTGATAATGTTTTTTCAGCCATTTGCTTGTAGATTTTGGCAGCTCTTACGTGGCCGCTAAGCTGCAAGGTGGTGAACTATTAGTTAAAATGCAGTTCAATGGAACTCCTGAAGCTTATACAGTGGGCGGTAATAAACTGGACAATGGTTACAATCATTTAATCGAAGTAGTGCGCAATCAAACATTGGTGCAGGTGAAACTCAATGGAACCGAGTACTTCCGCAAAACTCTGTCTTCGACAGGTTTATTGGATGCACAGGTTCTATATTTGGGTGGTCCCGCACCTATCGTCGCAGCGGCTGCCGATAGCATTGCAACTACCCTGCCCGTTAGCGAATTAAGTACAGAATATGCTCCGGTTAAACCGGAAGACTATTTCAAAGGGATCATACAAGATGTTAAAGTTAGTAATGGTTCGCATACCATGATTGTGGAATTATATCCTCTCGAAGAAGAGGATTTAGCCTTACCGCCACCATTCGGCATTATTACAATCGATCGTTCCGCTGTTTTGAAAGGTGAGGTTTCAGATGATTTGTGTCGTAAGAATCCTTGCAGGCACCACGCCAATTGTAGCAATACATGGAACGACTACATATGTAAATGTCCTAATGGTTACAAAGGGAAAGACTGCCAGGAAATTGAATTCTGTCAATTGGTTACTTGCCCGGGTGACAGCCGTTGCGAAAATTTGGATGATGGCTATGAGTGTTTGACAAACATAACATTTAGAGGAAATGAAAAGTCACCCTTAGCGTTTATTTTCCAACCTGAACAACCCAATGAGGAATTTAAACCCAAGCTAAAGCCAATGATTGAAATTGCTTATCGAACACGAGCTGGCGGCACTTTATTATATATAGAGAGCCAAGAAAGTTTCTTTGAAATTGGGGTTAATCAGGGCCAAGTGACGGTTATATGGAAATTAAATCAAGATCCTTTAGGAGATACCAAACGCTTCAGCAAAGATAATTGGGATGGGAAAGACTGGAGTCATATATTTTTAAGAGCCCAAAGTGGTAAATTAGAGGGAGGTTGGAAGGGTTGGGAAAGTATGGTTGATCCTTCCCCAGCCTTTTCGGCAGATATTGATTTGAACGCCTTCCAAGACTTGTTGTCGAGCGGAGCTCAAGTATATTTAGGCGGAATGCCTAACGATAGTCATCAACTTAGAGGAAGTTTGTACTCCCAACAAGGCTCACAATTTAAGGGATGCCTAGGTCAAGCAAGAGTCGGAGATCTTTTGCTACCGTATTTTAGTAACGAAGAAATGTATCCACGCATTAAAAATGTTTCCGGTCAACCCAAGCTACAATTTCATTTGAATTCAATTCGTCCTGAAGAAGGCTGTACATTGTGCTTCCAAAATGACTGCAAAAATGAAGGATATTGCCGTGATCCTTCGGCTGATTACGCCTGCACTTGTCAATTAGGTTACGATGGTGACGACTGTTCTAATGACATCGATGAATGTTTGACAGCCGAGTGTCTCAACAACTCGACCTGCATAGACAAAGTTGCAGATTTCTTATGCAAATGTTTACCGGGTTATGATGGGCGTTACTGCGAACACGATATCGATGAGTGCGCGTCTGAACCTTGCCATAATGGTGGCAATTGCACGGATTTAGTGGCCGCTTATCATTGTGATTGCACTGAAGATTATGCAGGACCGCAATGTGATATTTTAAAACAAGTTACATGTGAGAATCAACCCTGTCGAGGCGGTTCCTCTTGTAAGGATGGAATGAGTAAGTAGAAGCTGAACGTTAAAATAATAAGCGATGTTAAACTATTCGGTATATACGCTATAGACTCAATAACTGGCAATAATTTCACTTGTTCTTGCGTGGACGGCTACGAGGGTCCCCTTTGCGAAACGGCCTTTTGTGAAATTACCCCATGTTTAAATAGTGGCTTATGCATTGTTAATGAATCAACGGTAGGTTGACTTAAAGTAAAGATTTTTAACCTCAAAAAAAAAAAAAACTAGTAAAATAATTTATGTGTTACTTTATTAGGTCCCAATGTGCCAATGCAGTCTGGGTTATGCTGGCCATTTATGCGAACGCGACATAAATGAATGCGAATCAAATCCTTGCCTCCACGATGGCCAATGTCACAATTTGGTGGGGGGCTATGAATGCAACTGCACCGGTACCGGTTTTGAAGGGTTAAATTGCGAAATTGATATCGATGAGTGTGCAACGGGTGTGGAATATTGTGGGGGTTTGGGTCGTTGCATTAATCAACCAGGTTCCTTTAAATGCATATGCCAGGATGCGTTCTGTGGCGCCTATTGTAATTCGACTGATCCCTGCAAACAGCCAGGTGTACAGCTATGCATGAACGGTGGTGTGTGTATAGAAAATTGCAGCGAAGAAGCCGATTATTATTGCAATTGTACCGATGGTTTTACCGGCAAAAATTGCACGGTAGTAGTAAGTGATTGCCATCGTTTGAAAAAAAAAAGAACAAAAAAGTGCAAGAAAAGAAATTCAAAAATATGTGTTTTTTTTTTTTTAGATGAGCTCTAAAGAAGAACCTAGTCCTGCAGATATTGCAATTATTGTGGTACCGGTCGTGGTTGTCTTGCTAATGGTGATGGCCGCTCTCTTGGCCACATTTCTGGTAATGGCTCGCAATAAGCGAGCTACCCGTGGCACTTACAGTCCAAGTGCCCAAGAGTATTGTAATCCCCGCTTAGAAATGGATAACGTTTTAAAACCTCCGCCAGAGGAAAGGCTCATTTAGTCAATAGGCAGACTATTTAATGAATATTTATTAAACTTTTTTTTTTTTTTTTTTTTAGACGTTAAAATATTAATAATAATATCTTATATTGCATCCATGTCCATGTTAAGTTTCCAACTAAAACATAAGTATCTAGTTAAACGAAATTCAATATTTTAAAATTGTTAACTGTCTGTAAGAGAGTGTGTGTTTTCGTTTAGGTGCCAATATATTTATGAAAAATATTGCCACTTTCAATTTGCTACTCTTAGAAAACAAACAAGGAAATTATCACTTAATTTTTTTTTTTTTTTTTTTTTTTTTACTTTATATTAAAATATGTATTAATAATTTCAGTATTTATTTTTTAAGTTAAAAGTGAGCAATAAATATTTTTCTCTTTCCAATTTATCAAAAACAAAAATTTTCCTTAAGGTCACAAATACTGGAAAAAGTGTTCCAATCTAACATAATTTATTTATATGTAGCTATGAAATCTGCATGAGCCCTTTCAAAATTGCCTGCATTTTTTTTTTTTAATTCCCCTTAAGTATCCAAAAATTTCAAATTAATTAATTTTTTTATTTTTATTTATAATTAATATTATTGCATACTTTAATATATACACTTTAATATATATATATATATATATATATGTATATATATATATGTTAAAATAACTTATGTAAAATGAGACTGTAATATATTTAAATAATAAAAACAAAACAATTTAAAAACCATAGAAAAATCGTTTCGCACTTACCTTGAGCTCTACTTTTATATAAAATATAAAAGAGAAAAAATATTTTTCTATGATTCGACGAATACTTGAAAAGCGTTTTAGACAAAAGGACGAAAGAGCGCACTTGAGATTCTTTTAAAGACAATGAATTACTCACTCAACGCTTTCAACGGTTGTTTGGTGAAAAATAACAAAACAGGCAAATATCAGCGAAATTTTAAATTCATTACCTCGGCGCTTACACTCTTTACAAACGACCACTCATTATACCATACATCACTTGCGCGGACGTATGTAACACGCAGCAGGGATTAAGATAAAGCCACCTTTCATTATACCGATCTAAGCCTTTTTGTCTGTCTGTCTGCTCATGTAAATTTGTGTTCCAGTTACAGATCCCAATTTTGATGAAATTTGGTACACTGACGTGTTTTGACGGAAGGACGAACGCTATTGACAATGGTATGGATTGGTGTACTTTTCAATTTTCGCAAATTTCTCGACAAACCTCGTTCTGTAATAATATTTGGACTTCCTACTTTGCTATGAAAAATTTGTTTCGACTGGAGCAATATTTTGATCCCACCCATATATAAATGTTCTTACAAAAACTGAATCTTTTCGAACCTTCGTGATGAAAATTAGTTCATAATAACACGTTGCCATAGGCATCAACCTTACGGAATTTGGGCCATGTAGATCGATTTTTTGGATATCACCGCATCTAAAGATCCCTCCAGTTTAAAGGATTTTGTGAAAAGTATGCCTTTGCAGGAAAATAATTTGTAACTTTTGGTATATTATTACCAAAACGAGTGAACGAATCCATTAGACGAAATTGTGTAGGGTATCTAACAGTCGACCTTGCCCGACCATAATATTGTTGTTGTTTTGAACTTGGAATTTCTCAAAGACACGCACTTAAATTTCTATTGGTTTTTAAACCCTACACCACTTGTGGTACAATGATATATTAAGTTTGTGCAGACATATGTAACACGCAGAAGGGATTAAGATAGACGTACCTTTTATTAAACCGATGTAAGCTCTGATATCTGTCCATGTATTTTTGTATAAAATCTATAGTTCGCAATTTTTGAGATAGTTTGATGGAATTTGGAACACTAACGTGCCTTGACCCTTGATTAAGAACGTTGTTTGAAAATGGTTCGAATCAGACCAATTTTTCAACTAGTCCTCAAATAATGCAATTTGAAAAATTTAACGCTGATCGCTAAGTAATAATATTTAGGCATTCTAAATTGGTGCGAAAAGTTTGGATCGGATGAGGGAACTTTTTGAAACCCTTGCCATAAAACATTTCCTGCGGGACCGAATCTTTATATGATGAAAAACCTCAATTTGCAATACTTCTTGACGACAATAACAATTTGGCATTAAAATTAATATTATCGAACTTCGACCTTGAGCTCTACTTTTATAGAAAATATTCGACCACGTAGGTTTATTTCGTGAATCCCAACCCATATAAGGGCTCTAATGGAAAATCAACGTTTGTATACGATCTGCAATGTGTTATGATGAAAACTGGTTCTTAGTGAATTGATCATAGGAAATTTGGATCGCCATATAAAGGGGCTTTCGCGAAAGATAACCTTTCCGCCAAGTGAAAAAAAAAAATAAAAAATTTGAGAAGTAAATTAAATTTCCTAAATTTGTAAATAAAATATTGTAAAATTTATTAAGAAAACAAGAACATCATGGTCGAGCAGGGTCGACCATTAGATACTCTACACCTCGCACAATAAAATTATTGAATCTTTTTTTATAATAATACAGCAACAATTAAATGTTATTTTCACGCAAAGGCATACTTTTCATAAAAGCCCGCATATTGAAGGTTAATTTGCTTCCTAAAAATGTTCCTATTGGGCAGTTTACATCATAAAAAACTAGAAAATATACTTCCTCGCCCTATAAGGAGACGTGCTTGCCATGATAACCCCTATGCACGTCAGGATCTGAAAAGTAGATCTATGTGTCCTTCCAGTTAATTTTTGTGCTCCACTGCTACTATGAACCAATGGTCATCATCAAATATTAAAAATTAAATATTTTTCATTAGAAATCTTACACGGAGTGATGATGTCCACGTGATCCGCTTAATTTTTATACCAAATTAGTATTATGAACAAATTTCCACCATAAAACATTAACATTTAGACATTTTTGCCATAGAAAGGTTTACATTTCCTGAGCATCCCTATATGTGGTCGTATCCCAAAAATAGACCTAGGTGGCCCGAATTCGGCAAAAAAATTGTTGTGTCATTAAAATTTCTACCTTTTTACTATATAAAAATTCAATTTTCATAAGAACGGCTATATATGGGAGGGTTCAAAAAATTGACCAAGGTGAACCAAAAATTTTCATAACAATTTAGAATGTCGCAATACTGTTACACAGCAAGTTTTATCGAGAAATTTTGAAAATTTCAATTTTTTTCTATACAACAGCTTTTCAAAATAAGCTTTTATAAAGAAAGTGGGCGTAAAAACGGTGCATTCTTCCTTAGGTCAAAGCACGTAACTGTGCCAGATTTCATCAAAATATCTTAAAAAAGCAGTTTGAAGCTGAACACAAATTTACATATACACACGTCAGACGGACATATAGATAGGCTTACAGCGATTCAGAAAATGATTCTGACCCGACAGTGAAAAAGGTGGATCTATCTTAAGCCCTTGCGTCTTACCTGTGTCCGCGTAAACTTAATATATCCTACACAATAAATAATAATAGGTATAGTGAGTGAACGCATTAGACGAAGTGGTATAAGGTATCTATTTAATGGTCAACCCCGCCCAACTATAGCATATTCTTACTTGTTTTTAATATGTTTTCTTTACCACCTAAACCATTCCACGTACAGGATGTATTGAGTTAATGCCAGGCAGGACGACTTAGATAGACCCATCATTCTTTATACCAATCGAAAAGTCCTGGATGTTCTATACGTCCCCACATGCTTAATTTACCCTACACAATAAGTGGTGTAGATCATGAAATGATCGATTTGTTCTTCCATAATTATTTTCACTAGAGAATGCAATGAACTTTCTCTTTACGTTCGTTACGATCAAATTGAATACCGTTAAATTTCACTAGCATTAACTTGTCTAGTCCTTGTCCTTTCATAAGATCTTAGGCAAAGAGAAAAGAGCAGATATTTTCTGTAGGTTTTCCAAAGTATTAAGCGAACACTTTATTTAAATAAATTTTTTTTTTTTTCAATATTATTTTCTTAAAGACTACCATTATATCAATAATTTTCAAAACTCGCAATTGCTATTAAATCGGACCGCTTGTCTTAATTTTTAAAAGCAATTTCCTGATTTTTCTTTCTTCCTTCGATGTGTCCACTGAGCTTAACCTGTTCATAAGTTTTCTTTTCTTCTTATTACTTTCTCTTTTTCTTTTTCACATGTATTGATGAAAATGAAAAGGTTCTTAGAGAAATTTATTACATGTTAACTCTGACTCTCGTCATATGCAAACTGGAAGTTTTTGACTAAAATTTTTTTGCCATTTTCATAGACGCGACACTTACATGTTCACTTGTTTTACATTGATTTAATTAATTGAGAGTTTACGTAATACTTTTCCACGATTATAATTATTTGCTTTGTTTATTTTATTAAACTTTATTTAAGAACTTTTATTACACTTTGATCAAATGTTGAATTTATATACATATATATGTATATATATGTATATATAATAATTTACTTTGTTGTTGGTTTTGTATTTTTGCTCATTCAATTATTTCGTTAAAAACCATATGCTAGCATTTATTTAATTATTATTTTTTTTTTTTTTGTTTTGAAATTTAAAACGAAAAACTTTTACGAGTTTTGACAAGCTTTACCTCTTAGACAGGGGCTAAATTTAACTTAATTGAACAATCATCTTCAATTTATTGAGGCGACCCATTTGAATTTACTGCTACTGGGCAATTCCTGATGAGAGAACAAACATTCGAATTTGTTTATGCAATTTTTACCGTAACGGCATGGTTTAGGGTGATAGAATGGACAAGTAGACTTTGTGCAATTTGGAAAATATTTGCAAGTAGTTGATGAGACTGGACCCATAGTGGTAGTAGCCGATATAGACTTGTAGTTTTGTACGGGCACCACATGTGAAGCTAAAAACGAACATGGATGTCATTTAATTGTTTAATCTAATAAATAAATAAATAAATAAATAAAAGAGAAAAACACTCACACAGAGGCGGTGCTGAAGATTCTAAAAGACTGGCTCTGCGTGGTCCGCTGTGCGAGAAATTACAATCCAAGTTGACGCAAGCCAAATCGTATTTGCATTTAGGATGCGAGTACATGCATTTATCAGCATATTTGCAATTTGGAAAACTTTTGCAAGGTGCCGACGGATGATAGTATTCACAGAAAGTTTTCGTGCAATTCGGATGATATTTGCAGCGTTCTTTCGGTTTTAGAGAGCGATAGGCACCGGAATCGACCGACACAGAGTTTACTGCAAAAAGATTAAAAAAATTTATATAATAATTTTTCATAAATCCCGTCTCCTTTTTCGCGCTTACAAGACGACGGTATATTGTCATATTTCTTAGCTTCTGAGTTACGAATTGAAATTTTACGTTTTTCTTCTCTTCGCTCATGCGAAGAATCCCGATCTTTTTCTCGACTTTGCCTAGAATTGCGTTCACGTTCACGTTCTCGATTATGTTCCTTTTCCCGACTAGAAGACCGCCTTCTCTTAGCTGTTATAGGACTATTGCAAGATCTTTCACCGTCATTGTCGCCACGTCTACTCTCGGTTAAGTCAAATTTAATAGGAGTATGTTTGCGTTTGAGAGGTGAATTCGAAGTGCTTGTAGCATTTGTATTACTAGAAATACTACTTCTTTCCTTTTGATGAAGTTGATCTTTTAATGGCGGCGTTGTTGATCTCATGCTGTCATTATTATTCTCTTCTTCTTCATTGCCGTCAACTTCAATGAGTTTATGACCTTTGTATTCTATATCATCGTGTTTGCGTTTTAACTTTTTATCCTTATCCGGCGTGGATTTCTTAGTAGGGCTCATATCATCGTCTTCCGAGTCATTCTTAATAATGATCTTTTGGATATCTTTATGTTTGCGATAAATCTCAACCAATTCTGTGCGCCTTAAAGGCGGTGTAGTAGCTTCGTGACGTGAGACTAATGACTTGGGTTCTGCCGAAGAATGTGAACTCGAGTAAGATCCTTTAAGGGATAAACGCTCTTTAACGCTGGCCTTGCGTGCATGATTTGAATTGGAAGTTGAAGTGGGTTCGCGATCACGTGACGATGATGAGGACGAAGACACTTGAGGCGGTGGTGACAAGGAACGTGAGTAGCGTGTAGCGGCAGTGTGACGCTTTAATTTGGGCAGTGCTTTATCCTCTGTTTGAAGAGACGTATAATATGAACATTAATCAAAATTTTTTTAATTTTTCTTTTTCTTACCATTTAAAGTGACCACAAATTGCGTTTTTTCTATAGAGCTTCTAACTTCCCCATCTTCACCTTCCTCATAATCTGGTTCCGGATGTTCATATACATCGTCAATTTCTTGTTCCTCCGAAGTTCGTATAGTTTGTGGCACATAGACGTAATCTTGGTCAGATTCACCTCGGTCAGAAACCGATTCCGGTATATATTCCTCATTTTCATTGTCCAAACGTAATTTGTATTTTTGTTTGGAACCACCGCCACTACTATTGCCACTGCCATTTACCTCTACTATTAGGTTTTGAGTCGTACGACGAAACAAAGCACCCATACCACCAGCTAAGTTTTTTAAACGGTCACGATAAGACTTCGTATACAGTTTAGTGTTACGTTCTCCTTGAACTCGTTCACCCAAACGTAGACTTACTTTAGACTTGGTTGGAGTTGTTGCAACGTTTGTAGTGACAACTGGTTTATTTAGTATAGTTGACCTTTGAGCCTCAGCCACTGCTCGTAGTAGAAGATTCTTCGGAGCCTGCTTGCTGGGCGACATTGGAGGACGTGGTTTGATCTTAATAACCGAATTTACCGGCTTGTCATTAAGTTCCTCCTCGTCCGATGGTTCAATAGCTTTGACTGGAGCTGGAACAAAGTCGAATAGTGAACAACAGCCTACGAAAAATTCACATGCCTAAACAAAAGTCTACATACCTATTATTACACGCGAACCAATCCGACGGCGATGAGTTGTGGTAGCACTATTTGTGGTAGTTTCCGGTGATGCATCAGCGCTGCTACTACGTGCACGACCGCCGCTAGCTGGCGTCGTAGTTGTTATTTTACGGACTTGACTGGAATTACGTTCTTCGGCGCGCGAGACGTCGGAATTCGAGCGACGTTTAATATGTTCCTCTAATGAACGACTTTGACGCGAGCGAACCTTTGAATTGTCCCTATCCCTGTCGCGGCTTCTATCAATACGTCTCTCACGTTCTCTACCTCTTTCGCGTGCACCCCGCTCACATTCGCGACTTCGTTCTCGTTCCCGTTCCCGTTCTCTTTCCATTTCTTTACGCCTGAATGCCGGCACATAAAGCTCTTTCTCCTGCAATATTTTGCGCCTTTCCCTAGGAGCCAAAGTCAATGACCGCTGTTCTTTGAGGTTAGAAGCAATAATGGTGGTTTTAACACCCAAACGTTCATGCACCGGACGTTTTTCATTCCTGACAGGTTGTGTGGAATTTGTGTTAGTAGAAGCAGCACCAGTTGCTGAAAATAGTTGAGGAGGTGGTGTAAAACGTTTACGTTTTGACGACGATTGTTTTCCATCGTTGTTGTCTTCGTTATGCCCTGGTTCTGTAGTTTCCTGATCAAGCTTTTCGGATGAATTACGATCAAAAACAATTGGACTTTTCTTTTTGCCTTGTTGAGCTGCAGGCGAAGTAACCGAGTCTTTTCTGACAAGATCGCCAGCCTCATTGAAAGCTTCGCGGCTGTCATCATCGCGCAGGTTAAGAAAGTCTTCATCTTCATCAAGTTCACCCAACTGTTTCAGTTGTTTTTTAGCAGCATATATTTTTTTCTGTATCTCAGCTAATTCTGCCAAATCCTTTTCGCGGCTGTTTCCCGCATTGCTTTCTTTGTTATTTGCTCCAACGGGAACAGCAGAATTCCCACCGCACGTTGTAGACGAAATTTCAGATATAGTAGGTATATCAAATTCGTTGGTCACTTTACCGGTCTGCTCAATCATAGATGAATTGTCCACAGAATCTTCAGGAGTTTTTCTGCCTTTTGTTTTTTTTATATTTAAATTAGCATCGGCTTGTAAGTCCAAATTTTGCTTAGCTTTTTCTAAGAGCTCTTCAGCGAAAATGTCGGTAATGCTACTAGGAGGTTTGGTTGTCGCATTTCGTTCGGGTGTAGTTGAAATATTATCCTTTGATTTTTTTGCAACAGGATGTTTCTCTTTCTTCGATATCTTTTTCTCCTTTTTATTGGAAGAAACGGCTGAGGAAGATGCTTCATCTTTTTGCGAAGATTTACGCTTCTTGGCCACTATGGAATTTATGAGTAAGAAGTTTTATCATGAATTCTGAATCTATTTATTTTATTTAACTCACCACTTGCCGCAGGCAAAGTAACTTCTTGTAATTTTTGCAATACTTCATGTAACCATATGACAAAGAGCTCTGTTTGTGTACCCAAGAACAAATTGAGGTCGGCTATCATTTGTTGCTTGGATCTCTTATTAGCCACCATAATCATAACATAATCCGGCAGTTCATCATCTATGTAACCCGCTGAGCCACCCGTACCCAATTCAAGCAATTTAGCCTTGACAGCACTCTAAAATTTTAGAGCACAACAAATTAATGTAAGTCAGCGAATTTTCTTTGAAAAGTATTTATTTAGCAGTTCATTGATTTTTTTCACTCGGCGACACTAAAACTTACTCTCATTTTCTGACCGATTTCATTGCAATAGTTATCCATAATTTTAGCTTTACTAGATTTGGAAATTTGCAAACTTTAATTAAACTTTTACAAATAGTTTTTTCCTTAATTATTAACCATAATATTTTCAATTATTTCCTTAAAGAAATAAATTTTTACAATTGTCGAAAGAAAAAATTATAGAAAAACTTCACGCCTGCTGTTTGTCAATTTTGCCTTGCAAAAACAGGGTTGTTTGTTTATTGGTGAATTAAAAACTAATTCCTCAATGTGCTCTTATGCAAAAAGTTGATAACCCTATCAGCTGTTTATTAAATAAATCTACATTATTTTTCCTCGTTTTTTGTTTTTTTTTTTTTTATTGAATTTGGAATAAAGAAGAAATATGTTAAATTTTTTGAATAATTGTAAACAATAATGAGTAATAAATCTTTACATCAAATAGACAATATATACAATGAATTATTTAGGAAGCTTGTGGAAAGTGTTGAAACTGTCAACGTTGCAGAAATTCAACATTTAAATGTAAATAAAGAACGAACAGTTACATCTGAAAATGATATCTGGATATTTGGCTACGGATCACTAATGTGGAAGGTTGATTTCCCTTATATAGACTGTCAAAGCGGTTATATTTGCGGCTATTTACGTCGCTTTTATCAACACAGCATAGATCACCGTGGAACAAAAATAAGACCAGGTCGAGTCGTAACACTTATAAAAGCTGAGTCAACAGATCGTGTTTACGGACTGGCATATCGAATAGCTGTTAAGGATAAAGAAAATGTATTAAAACATTTAGATTATCGTGAAAAAAATGGCTATCAAAGGTGCGAAGTTACCTTTCATAAATTTCCCGATGATTCTAAGGCAGAAATTTTAAAAATTCTTATTTATATTGCCACGCCTGGCAATGAATCTTGGGCTGGAGACGGTGACGACGCTAGTGTAGTTAAAATAGCCGAGCAAATATTCACTTCCGTTGGTCCTAGCGGTACTAATCGAGAATATTTTTTCAATTTATTGCATACAATGTTAGCTTTATTTCCTGGAATAAACGATAATCATTTATTAGAAATTGATAATGAATTACAACGACTTATCGTAACGCGCGAAACCAAATTATTAGAGAGAGCATTAAAAAAAGAAATTAGTTTAACACTACAATCATTAGGAAATAATATAACATTAAACGATGATGCGGTTCAAGGACAATTATATCAACTTATAAAGTATTGTTCTAAAGTTGGTTGGAGAGAAGGACTATTAGTAAAGGAATTGTACTCAGGTAACGAAAAGTGATATAAAATTTAATATTCTATATACTATTTTAAATTTAAATTTGTAAAATAAATAAAAAATTACAAAAAGTGCATAAATTTTTTTTCAAATATATTTACGAAGACGATATAATTATGTAAACTTTCTATATTTTGGTGATATTAAAAGATGGGCAAGTAGGTATTAGGTTTCGCAATAAAAGAATTCACACAACATTAAGAAGGGAAATCGGATTGAAATTACCGAAATTTCATCTAACGTAACGTATTTTATTCGTAATCCTAGAGAGATTTCAAAGCGATTTGGTCAACTTATTTTTCAAACCCTCACTCTTAACACTCGTCTTATCCAAATTTCTATTGTATTATCTTGTTGTTGTGTTGACGGAACAATTTGAATCCAAATAGCCCTTCTTCCAGTATTTCTAAGTTTTAATCAGCTTTGAATTGATTTTTTTTTACGGCTTTATTTTTCATTCCTTTAACAGTTATTTGTATTAATCGTATCCTTAGTTTGCTTCGAAATTTTTTAAAGAACTACAATGAACCCGTACCAAATTTTAAAACGATCTTTTTTATAGGTTATGAATTAATGATAGAACCGGTTTCGAAGGGAACAAGAAAGAAATTGATATTCGACTGGGACCGAATCTCGCATACCCGCCGCCATTAAAATCTTTGTGAAAGAAGGTGAATCGCCCAATATTTGACTTTCACCTTCCAGTTCATTAGAAAGTATTTTTAAAAAAATTAATCTACCACGCTATGGCGTCCATAATAATTAATTTAGAATTGAAACTCTGAGATTTTCGCATTCTACTCTTCAAGCCCTTTTATTTGTTACGCATAACGATAGTATTATTAAGAAAAAAATAATCGACCAAGTCGTGGTGTCGACCATTGTTAGGCCGACAACATATCATCATTTGAGAAATGTACAAAATCATAATTCTTGTGATTAATAAGCATAAAATCGCAAAAGATTCAAAACAAAAGAAAATTTAATTACTCATAACTTTGTGTGAGGATGCCCGATTTTTTCCCATGATTTTTGCACATGAATAGTAAAGTTTCTCCTAAAGTAAATGTGGAAAATTTCAGCTTTCTATCTTTCATAACTTGAGAGTAATGAGCATAAGCCCGCAACCTTTTGCTTAGCGGAACGAAGTTGCGTGCAGTTTTCGATTCGTTACGAACTTTCGCTCTGACCAATTTCGTTCATTTTCCATACCAATCAGCGGCCAAAGATTTCCGGTGCTTCTATTAAATATGAAGTCGATATTTGTATTTTTCCAAGCAGGAGAGTGTCAACAACACACACCACACACACGGACAGACATGGCTTAATTAATTCAAAATTTCATGCTAACCGGGAACATATATACTTCGTAGGGTCTTTGAAATTTCCTTTTGGATGTTACAAACATTATCGCAAAATGAAGATACACCTTCCTTCACCTGCTTCAGTGATGGGTACAAAAATTAAGATCAATTGTGTTATGATTTTGTCGCAAATAATAATAAATAGTTCCTCTCGAATTTCATTTTATTCTTAGAATTTTAACCATTTACTGATTGTAAGTACCAGTAACTAACCAGTTTCTTGGAATATATATATATATTCTTGTGATATATAAATTTTGATATCCCGGCTGAACAATTATTTAATTAATTATTTAATTAATTATTTAATTTAATCTTTTTCTTCTTTATAGTTGGATGGATTATGAGGACGGCGAAGACCTTTTAAAAAAGATAATTAAATAAGTGGCGGCAAACATAAAGTCGTTGCTGAGGACGCGGGACATACTATATCTATAATTCAATTATTTTACTAATTTATTATTATATGCTGTTATTGTATTATTCAAATGTTTCAGTTATTTCGTTCTTCTATCAATTCTGTTATTCTTCTATCCCTTTATTTTATTGTTGCATCAAACATGTCCAAGTTAACCGTTGTTAACCATTGTTAACCATTGTTAACCATCTCGAAATTAAGCAAAATTAAGCATTATTAACCATTGTTGCAGGCGAAGAAGTCGTCGTCACGAGCCACAATCTGTCTATTTATGTACTCCTGTAATACATATGTATATATGTATATATATATACATCTGACTAATCAATTGCGGCACTGGAACTACCTTTTTACACATGCCAGTGAATTTTCGGTTATTAATTTGTTGAATAACAGAAGAAGAAGAAGAACAACAACAATTTAAAACATTAATAATCAATTTTCTTTTATAGCAAACTTTTGAAAAATTGTAGAGAGAAGACTTTGGTCCAAATTAAATAATGAAACATTTTCTTATTTAGTAGAGGCCTTATAGCAATTTTTCACCATGTGTCAGTTTCCTTTCCGACTTTTGTCGACTTTAATAATTTCCAAAAATCGATTTGGAATCGTTCGGTTTTCAAGAATATAACACTTCGCTCAATAAGTTCGTAGGATGACATAGACACGAACTTTAGTTTTTTTCCATTATTTTAGAAAAATAAAAATAGCTTGTGAAGCAATGGCCGAATGTCATGAAATTTTAACACTCATTTCGCTTGAGGAGGCTGATAAGGATTCGTCAATAGTGGCGACATCTCCAAGTTGTCCTACGAACTTATTAAGTGACGTACTGGGTACTTAATTGACATTTCCGGACGTTTGCGAAGCAATTAGAGCTCGTGTAGATTGCCATGTTTGAATTTAGAAGACAAACTTTTGTAAAGCTCTTCTTCAAATATTAGTCCTAATTGGCAACAAGGGCAGAATCCTACACAACCAAAATTTTATACAACCAAAATTTTATACAACCAAGATTTTATAAAAAATTTATATAAAAAACAAATATCTCAATATCGGGTCACATCCCTTGGACTATATTACTGCGTCCCATCATAGCGCTTACACAAAGTGCCTAATATGGCCGTGTTCAGACGATGAATTAACCTCAGCAGTAGCCGGGATTAGAATTTCAAATGACGTGAATTAACATAAGCGATCGCGAATTTGTTAATTTGTCCATCAATCCAATCATCGTTCTATTATCATTCCAGTATCTTTCCTTCCATTGACAGAAGATTTTTACTTAAAAAAACATTCAATGATTTTCCAGTGTAACATTGAAACGACATTAATTAATACAAGCCAGAATATATTTATGCTTCAGCATATTTCCTCTTAAGTTTAACATATTGCTTCCAAGATTTTTCTAATTTCCATTCATCGGCCATCAAAAGTTAACTCTACCATGTAACGAAAAACGACTTTTACGCAGGAATTTCTCATACATTTTTCTAGCCGATCAACACACAGAACATTTTTACCTACCGTTCCAATGNGACTTTTACGCAGGAATTTCTCATACATTTTTCTAGCCGATCAACACACAGAACATTTTTACCTACCGTTCCAATGCATTGAGAAATGAATATTTTTCTTAAAATTTTCAGTTCAATTTATTCCAAAAGTTTGGATTAACAATTTCATGCTATTTTTTCTGAATACTCCTAAACGGCCGAGTGGGCAAAGGATCTCGACTAACAAGTCATAGGTTATGGACGAAAATCTCAAGTGCGATAAAGTTTTCAATAAAGCCGATGGCCTTGAATGCTTGAGTGCTTTAAGACTTTGGTCTTATAGTATATTTCTCTAACTAAATTAATAAAAATAATAAACTACTTACCTTCCTCATAGCTTTTAATCATCCTCGGAGGTGAACAAGCAAAGCTTACCTTGCAGCACGGCTTACTCAGATACGAAACGAGCCTTTAATGATTTTACTTTATTAGTTCGTGGAAATGTCTGTAGCACTGGCTTGTAAATCCTAAATTACTTCAATTACTCAATAAATCAGCGGCTATCTTTAGTGGCAGCACGGAAAGGGTCTGATCTGAAGATCGAAACGGATTTATGAACCATCTATACATTGCAAGGGCAATAATGGGGATTACGTCAAGCTTTGTTAGCTTTTAAAAGGTGAATTGTGATTACGCCAAATCCGGCCGAACTTGCAGTGTCCCATACAAAAGCAAATGCAACTCTAAAGTACCTCTCAGCAAGACGTTTCGACGCTTTGATCTTTACTATAACTCGTCGACTATAATTTCTTTGTGACGAGATTCCTTCGAAGCTACAATTTTTTTTTAAATTTTTCAGACCAAACGAAATGTTAGGTTAACTTCGAATAGATAGTAAAGTTTCCACGCTTTGATCTCTACTATAACTCGTCGACTATAATTTCTTTGTGACGAGATTCCTTCGAAGCTACAATTTTTTTTTAAATTTTTCAGACCAAACGAAATGTTAGGTTAACTTCGAATGGATAGTAAAGTTTCGACGCTTTGATCTTTACTATAACTCGTCGACTATAATTTCTTTGTGACGAGATTCCTTCGAAGCTACAATTTTTTTTTAAATTTTTCAGACCAAACGAAATGTTAGGTTAACTTCGAATGGATAGTAAAGT
>KK502692.1:293181-307074 GCA_000688735.1 Glossina austeni
AGAAAAAGAAAAAGAAAAAGAAAAAGAAAAAGAAAACAAGGTTGTAGAACCAAAGCACTATCTGATATTTTATAGCAGTTTGGTGCAAATGTTGTCAAGAAATTTAACTCAAACAGCCAAAGGGTGTAATTCAAACTGCTATAGCTGTGTGTGCATTAAAGTTTAGAATTTAAATAATAAAAAAACAAAAAAAAAAAAAAAAACAAAAAAAAAAACAAAACAAAAAAAAAACAAAACATTCAAAATAAACTTTTAAGTGTGCAAAGGATGCAATAAGACAAAGTTTTTCTTCTATATACGGATCCTTTTGCAAAAACAATAAACGAGTTAACATTAACAAAAGATATGATGAGAGAAAGGGAAAGTAAACGGGAAAGAGACGCTTTGTTGTATATAAAGCCGTTCTTATTAATTTCAACTGACTTTTAAACTAATTTTATGATTGTGTTTAATAATATTTCACAGCAAAGACACATGAAAATATGAAAAAGACTAAAAAAAAAAAAAAAACAAAAAAATTCAAGGCGCAATTTACAATAAGATCAAAAACGAAGCGATAATTATATGAGAATTGCTCTTAAAGTCTTTCTGAATCTCAAGCTTTGTGTAATGTGTGAGAGCAAACAGTAAAATTTTTTTTTTTTTTTTTTTTTTCGTTAGTAATTAAATTTAATAGTGAAGGAGTGGTACCGACTTAGTCGGCTAAGAGAAGAGCGTTAGGCTATAGCTCCTCATTATCGCCAGGATGGTGCTACACTTTTTGCTTCTATTAAGGAAATAATTAGTAAGCAAATGCTTAGGTCATTGCAAGCTACAAATGCATAATGAAATCTGAGCCCTTAGTGTATAATTATCTTCAAGGGTAAAAGGTGCCAATTTTATGGTAGTCCTTCCATCACTAAGTACACTTATGATAACCCATGCAAGACGCCTCCATACAAAATCAACTACACATTTATTCCCGAATAAGGAATGAAGGTTGGAGCGTGAAGAGGAAGAGAGGAGGGCGTTCGTCCTTGAATACTGTCAAAAGAGTGCTGTATTTTCTATTACTAAGCACGTTTGCACAAAGCTTCTAGAAAACATTAAATGCATTTCCATGCACTTAGTATGGATGAGTAGTAGAAGGAATATTGTAGGAGAATATATATAGGATATAGGATATATAGAAGAATATTGTAGGACGGACGGAGGATCTCTAGCAGTTACCGTCCACTACATTTCGAATTTGTCCTAAAGGAAATTAGCTTACGCAAGCCATTAAACCATTAAACACCAAAAGCCATGAGCTGTGGATCGCTTACACCGGATAAATGCTCTTAGCAGTGACCCCCCTGTGCTTTCGAGTTTCTGCCTGGAAAGTATTTGTTTGGTTCTACTAGATGGGCTCAAGGTTTCTCAAAGAAATCAAATACGCTTCTATTGAATATTTAAAAAAAGGACCAATGAACTGTGGACGGACGTACCCAATTTTTTTTTGGATTTCTAGCAGTGTTCCACCTTCCACTACTAGGCATCTGTACACTAATGAAGTCTAAGGCTTTTAGAATACATCATTCCAATCTCGGTTAGCCATGAAAAGTGCGTGTCTTGGCTCTCAAAGTTCATACTGGAAGATATGATAAAGGATAACAACGCACTTTTTGTTGCTGTTAAAATAGTGCTACGTCTTGCACTTCATTCGTAACAAAAACTAACTTTTCATTCAACATAAATTAAAGAAGAAGAGCACATTAATCTGCACTCTCCGGCACTATCTGTGGGAGCAGAAGATGCGGGACTTAAGCCAAAACACTTCGATGGTGCAAAAACTACTCCATAGTTAACTTCAAAGTTTAGTTAATAGAATTTCACCTTAAACACGCAATTAAAATTTTTTTTTTTTTTTGTCAGCATTCAGTCTCTCTTTCAAAGATTCATTTATTGAATTTTGTATTAGCTCTCGTTCAGTAATAATTCTTTTGCCTATGATTTGGTTTAGATGCGTTGCATATTATATGAAAAATGTATTAAACACACTTGAAAATTGTAGTTCAATATGCATCCAATATCCTAGACGAAAAAAAGTTAGACGCAACATCAACATCACACCGTAGCGTTCCCATAGCGCTTTTATTTTGTTAAATCGCTCTAATGACCTTTCCGTTAACAGGAGCTTGTAGGCAACAGTTATCTACACCTCGTAATCTCTGTCAGACATACTGCGTGTCCGCGCGCTGAAGATGTTGCGAAAATAAAACCTTTAAAACCATTTTATTTTGTTCCAATTAATTAGTATTTTTAATGCAACCCAATAAGTTAGCGCAGACTTGCTTTTTTTTTTTTTTTTTGTTTTTTTTATTTATTTATTTTTTTTTTTTTCGTTTTTTCACTTTACTTTTTTGTACACATTGTTAAAAGCAGAAGCATTACAAAAACAAAAAAGGAAACAAAAAAAAAAAAAAAAAAAAAAAAAAAAAACAACAGAAGAAGAAGAAGAAGAAGAAGAACAAGAAGAAGAAACAGATTAGTTTGTTGATGGCTATGTGGCAAAGATGACGATGCTAATGATTTCTACCATTATCTGTAAAGAAGAAGTCAAAGCTGACAAACTAGAAACTGTTGTAAAACTAAATTCTTAGAGTTCTTAATTTTCTCTCCATCTTTTTACAATTTTTTTTTTTTTTTTTTTTTTTTTTTTTTGTAACGTCTTCAATAATTTGAAAGTTGATCGTGGTGAAGACAAAGTTTCAATCTAAATTCGAACTTATTCGACTGGATATTAATATTTTATCGTCGAAGAGGGGCAAGGAGTCTTCCTTGGAAATACGATGATAAAGGTTTCATATCATGTCCGTATATATACCCTGTTGGTTAGTGTCTTCGATTTTAAGTGAATTTTCTCTCATCATTTTATGGAGAAGATTCAGCGAAGTTGGGGTCAGCAATTCGAAGAACTTTAAATATTTCTAATCGGCATATGACGTTTTAGACGAGCTTCACTGGTCTTTTTTCAACACCAAAGTAGAAAAACTTGATACACAATATATGATATCTTTCGGTTCGATCACATGGGGTTATGGAAGCTAAGCTGACTAACATAATCCCAAGCCAAAACAAAAGCCCAAGAAGTAAAACTTGCTTGAGCTAAAAGAAAAAGACCAATCAAGTCCTATGGGTAATGCAAGTACCAAGAAGGAGTCGCAAAGAAGTGTACAAAGGACACCCTAAAGCTTAGGTCCGCATACATACTCTTGCGAAAGCTACGTTGTGCTTGTAATAAAATTAGGTGACGCTGACTAAAACTATTTCAAACAAATCCTTTCTCTTTTTTCGTTTTTAAACGAAGCTCGAATTGCCGGAAACCCTGAACGATAATTAGGAATTGCTCTGAGGTAAGCAAAGGCAGTCTTCCATTTCTTTGGTGTATTCAATGGCGATCACCCAAAAACTCATGTAATACTGTGCTCAAGAAATAGGATCAATTTTAAGCTAATCCTTAAATGCATATTGTTGCCAATTATCTACATTCCAGTTGCATTTAATTGTAAAACTTTAAATTAATATCAAATAATAATTTAAAGCTTTTAAACTAATCTTAAAATTGCAGTTGGCCTGGAATGTAGGCAATTGGCAACAATATGCATTTGAAGATTAAATTGTGCGGATATATCGATTATCAGATGTATATTTTTTCTAAATTGTGACAGACATTTGTGTCATAAACGTCATTAGTGTTTCAGCTTTTTCGATTAATGCAGTGTTGGGCATTACGAATTCCCTCCGCGGGGCGGAGTATTATTTGAGTGGCTGTACGTCGTTTGCGTGAAACTATTCTCTTAAAGAGGCCGGAATAGACTTACAAAAGAAAATATTAAATTGATCGTACGTTTTGAACACAATACTAGGTCATTGTTCAAAGTCAGTTCGATTGCTGCAAAGAGTGGATTTAATTGTGGCTCCAACATATAAATGGTATCGAGCAAATTTTAGCACATTAACTGAAGTGAAAAGTTTTTTCGAACAACAATCTTTTACTTTTTAATTAACGTTTTCTTTCAATCCATTAGAATATATGGCATATGGCAAAAAAATGCATTACCTAAGAAAAGTGTTTTCCTTGAATTTGCAGATTTTTCCCCAAACGCTGAGAAAACAGTGTCTGCGTCATATAAATACCTGTTGGGAAGTCACCACCCAATATCTTACCTATTGATTTCATATCATCTCTCATACACTACAAGCTATTCTTAGAAAGTATTTGTATTCACTTAAAAGTATTTCCAAACAAAAATGCGTCAGCGTAGTTTCACCGAAATGACTATTGAGCAGAAAGATATGCGGTCGAGAGTGATTTGAAAAGAGTCAGTGACTTCGTCAAAATATGAAAAGTCTGTGGTGAAGCTTTTCATGCATTCCGTATTCAGTGGAATTACATATCCTGTTAACGCTTTCCCTGCCACTGTCAATATGTAAACTGTGTTAAGTACGATTCCGTCTTTGAACAATACGGCAGAGGCGGATCATTCTGGCAAAGAAATTTCAATTAATGAATATGAGGGAAAATATTAGAATAAAGAAAGGGAGTTGTATGGAGCTTAGATGTCAGACTAATGGAGTCAAATGCAATAAGAAAATCTTATTGTCATAAAAAGAATACACAGCACGTTCATCTCGAAACTGTATTTTTTAGAGCGGCCTCTTTCTCACCAGAATTTTTCCCGATATCTTCAAAACAATTACCTACAATTACCTACAATCACCTAGAATTACCTACAATTACCTAAAATTACCTAGAATTACCTAGAATAACCTAAGAATTTTTTATTAATGAAAGACTGCCTTTGCCTTGCTATGGACTAAAATTGAATTTTTTCACTTATGCAGTCATTAAACATAAAAAAATCAATATCCTTAAAATGTTTTACGTGGTGCGCTATGTAAAGACATTTAGGTTAAGTATTTTCTTTGTTTTTTTTTTTTTAATTCGAATTTACACCAGATACACAGCTTGCAGCACAGTTCCTTAACTGATGGTGAGAATAACTCCGGTGTTGCCATTTTTTAATATTTTTCAAAAATAATTTTTCTTCCAATACTACACTAAATGCTTAGTAACCTGCTGATATATTACTATTTTATAGTTTTTCCTTCCATCCAAAAAAATTGTTTAAAAAAATGTTTTATTTAAAACTTTTATAAAAGTTCCTCTCCTTAATAATATCAAGCAAGCTGAACTGTTTTCGTAGGATACTTCTTTAACGGGTTTGTGAAAAAAAAAACAAAAGTACTCTTAGCTCCATAATATGTCTGCTGTTCGAGATCTTCGCACTTATGTCTTTAATTAAGTTTAATCACCTCTGAGTCCCATTTATCATAGCAAGAACTTGTACGCCTCACATTATTTGTGGTATTGTGGAAGTTGTTCCCTTGTTGAAGTGCCGCAGCACCGACAAGAAGGGAAGGAAGGAATTGAGATAGACTACGTTTTTATTATAACGATGGATTCAGAGTCAGTTTCTGAATCAATCTAAGCTTCTCTGTCTGTCTATTCGTCTTCTTTTCTTATGGTCAATCTCGAGAACGTCATTTTTGAAATATTTTGATGAAATTCGATACACTGACGTGTTTTGGCCCAACTATACACGTTGTTGAAAATGCTTTGGATCGGACTACTTGTTCGAACACTTCTTAGGTAACGCCCTATTTTGAAAAGTCTTCATATGAATATCTGCGGGTTGGTGTAGGGTATTCTATGAAGGACAGCGGCCCAATATTTAGCTTTGAAACTAAATAAATTGCTCTACGTTTTAAAGGAGGTTTTGATTAGAAAGAGAAAAGTGAACCGTAAATATTGAACATTTTGCCAACGCTCTGCACTTAGTGAGATCAAGAAACTTCCGAAACTTCGCAGCCTTATAAAGTAACAAAATGAAAATGAATTAAGTTTGGCCACTCCTCTTAATTTTATATTAATATAGATTTGCGTTAAACGCCTTATACGCTCACTATATTTTCTTCAACTAAAAACTCGCGTGCAAAATTTCAATTTCCTGCATTAATTCTTGTCGATCTCGAAGACTACAAAAATGCAAATCATGGACGCGTGCGCAGATTTGATGAATGTTAGCGAAAACTATTCATCATTTTTTGCAGGTAACGTACATATATACTTCCGCGGACAGATATGTCTCGTGGAGTTATTCGCCTATTAAGCCGTAATATTACGATACCCGGAAGAGTAGTGCGACTCCGGTCGACGGTCGAAGCTTACTTACCGAACGGGCAGGTCATAAGCCCTGGGGCTTATCCTGCACCCTACACCCTCATGCAAACGTGATGAATGATTTTCGAATTATCTCCACTTCTTCAAAAGGCGCACTCACTCATCTCCTTTGCTCATATATGTGGTTTAGCCATGCCATGTGAGGGAATGCTGTCCCTTCAAACATTTTTATCATCGCCCCCTTTGGGATCCTCTTTGAAATAAATAGTTAATCACTACATTTTTAAAAAAATAAGTAAAAAATGGTGACATCAATGGGTAGCCCGAAATTTACTCTCCGAAACGAATTCAAGGATCTTGAAGTGTAACTACTGCCTATAGTAACATATTTTTGTTTCTTCGTCTAGAAGTCAAGTTACAACTTCGCCTGGAAATCTTAAGTTACAACCAGTTCTTCGATGAGCTAAGTGCTTATGACCGGAATGGCTTCATAGGATTTGAAAAAACAAATTATAAAAAATTATATTCATCTTGATTTAGATATTAAAAGTGCAATCAGTTAGTCTCTTATATATTAGGGGTGAATATAAAGGGGGAAAATATATGACAGATACATAAATACTTTATCCATAGCAGTAAATGATTCGATTGAATTTTCTGCTAACAAATCCTTTGAGGTTTAAAACTTGCACAAACTTCATCCGTTATTTGCACTTTTCCAATGTAAACTATGCGTGAAAATCATTATCCAGAGCACTTGATAAATGCAAAACAAACGAGTACAACTTTACATTGTTTATATTTAAATACCGGTATGCACGCAAGTCTGCGCATATAATTAGCTCAACAAAGAGAAATGATTTTAAACAAAAACAAAAACAACAACAACAACAACAACAACAATATGTGCAACAAAACGAAGGAATTCTCTTCTCAGGTTACAAATCCTAAAAATTCAAATCTCTAATCAAATTTTTTAATTGTTTTTCTAATTTTCTCACTTCTTCTCAAATTAACTATGAAAGAAACTTAGCTTAGGAGAGACAACGACGAGCAGTTAATATATCATTTTTTTTTTTTTTATTTTATTTATAACGGTTTTGGGTGATTATTTGAAATACAAACAACCGTATGCGCTCTAAATATTTAATTGCACTAATCAAACAGAGAAAATGTAACACATTTTTTTTTTTTTTTTTTTTTACGTACTAGTAGTAGCGGTAGGTAGCCGTCTGACTTAACTGGCTGGCTAACTGGCTGACTGAATTGTTCATAACAGCAACCTTTAGGTCTAAACAAATAGAAATTTCATAGCGTAAAAAGTAATGTAAAAAAAAACTTCTGACAATTAGCACCTTAATGTAGTTATATATACATGAGACGATGTACGATGACTGTATCTCTGCTTACAAGAGTTTACCTGTTCATTACCCTACGTAAGATTTACATAGTTTTGCAGAAAAAAATAAAAGAACATTTTTTTAAATTGCTCGCGTTTTGTTTTCTATCTCCGCGCGATTTTATGTGTTTTTCTTTTTTTTTCTTTTTTTTCTTGGTTAGGGATAGGACAGGGACAGGATGTACTGCTGTGCTTGAAAATTTTTAAGTAACGCCGCTGCTTAGTCTGCATTCGGTTTGTTGGCAAATTTTGCAAATAGTTATCATAGACTTTGTTAAGAAACTTTCCACTGAAATTGATCATCATTTTTATTGTTACGATTATTTATGCTTTCTTTAAGTATTGCGATCAGTTAGTGCTTTATTTCGTCTTTCTAATGGCACATGAAATCCTTGAAAGACAGACGAAAAGCTTGTCCGCTGAAAAGCTGTTGTTGAAAAGCTTTCGCCGCTACCTCAAAACGATCGGTTTTTCAGGGCATTGAACCGTTGTCAAGAACGGTGTAATTAAAAGGTAGAAAGCTTAGAGAATACAGTGAATGTGGTAGTGTATCACAGGTCCATGCTGAACCTGTTTTCCCATCTAGCACTGACACGCTAAAACTCCACTTTGTCTTTATGGAATATTCTACTTTTAATGATCAACTCAATTGGATCACTTGTTGTGCCTCGTGATGGTCTCGTTGGCTTGGACCAACTTCTGTAAGCTAAGATCTCATCCAAATTTCACTTTCATTTTAAAAGTCCAAAATATTAACCATTGCGCGTATAGCGCGTTCTCTTCACAACGTTTCCATTCGACCTGTCTTAAAGAAGTTCTTGCCTGGTTTGAGTCTACCTTGAAGACGATCATTTTTTTTTTTGCTAATATCGTCAATCACTCAGGGGATGTTCCCTGTTCCTGTAATACGGTGATCGTCGGAAAGAAGAGAGAAAAGAGAAAAAAGTAGCGATGTAGTGGCTGCAGCCTAGTGGATTTGTGCCCAATCGGTAAGTGTCATGCCTTTACCGACCGATCACTCACTATAGCTACAATCAAAGAAAACTCTACTCTGCGATTTGAAACCTCGAACGGTCACGGTTCTTACCCACTCGGCTATTCGGGTGGATAACTTACACTTGTGTGGTCTATTTCCCGAAGCAATGCAACGCCACGACTGTCATTGCGCCTAATGGCTATTACACTACAAGTCCCTTATATCCATAAACAAATCGTAGAATAGTGTTCTGCCACTTACTAGTAAAACTGAGAACGACTTAGTCGAGGACGCAATAAAAACAAGTCAGGGAAAGCCGACATTAGATACCCTACACAACTTCCTCTAATCCAGTCATTTAGTCATTTTCTTTTCTCACACCAAAAATGATGCATTATTATACCCATCACCGAAGGACGAGGGGTATGTTCATTTTGTTAAAACGTTTGCACCGCCCAGATGAACGCATCAGGGACCCCACAAAGTATATATATTCTGAATCAGCATCAAATTCTAAATCGATTTGAGCATGTCTGTCGGTCCTTCTGTCCGTCTGTCCGCCTGTGTATGGTCTATTGTAAACATTCTCCAGGACGCAAAAATGAAATGGTCGGAAACTTTTGAAGTTCTTGCACGCAGGTTGGTATTGAAAACTGGCCAAGTCGATCGAATCACTCGCTCACAGTACCACATAAACTGAAAACATCACCGTTTTTCAAACGAAATGAAAAATTGGTTTTTTTGTTGATTGCTCGTAAACTGTAGGAGACAAACATACAAAATTGTATGGGCGACCACGCCCAATATTCTATACCATAACGATCGTTTGCCTATATGACAAAAACTTTTATTTTGAAAATAGAAGAAATCATCTGCGCCCACTCCATATTACAGAGCATGAAATTTTGTTATTTTACTTCTTTTGTCTTTTTTAGGATAACGGTGACGGGTACAAAAGATTCGGTTCCGATCGAATTTCACTTTCTTACTTTCTTAGCTACGGATTGCCGTTGTCTATGGATTTTTACACACCGCTTATTACTCAAGGATAAATTAAGTTTGCGCGTATGTATACAATCCCCAGAAAGGCTTGAAATAGCCCTATCTTTTATCATACCGGCCGATTCAGAATCGCTTTTTGAAAATTTTATAACACTATTATTATATACCACACCACTACCACTACTACAAGGTATGTTACGATTAAGCCGGCATAATATCTTATAATGAAAATATGAATAACTGTAGGGTGGTGAAGGATATTTAGTGCTTTAGCAGCACTTTTAGTGGCCTTCAACTAAATTAAAAAAGTATCACTTCACGTTACGGGTAATTCTTTGGTGCACAACTTGGCCAAGTTACAGCTCGAAAGAAAACTATTTTGCGAATACTACGGTAATCTTACATGGAATGCGACTTAAGCTCAAACATAGTACTATGACATGGAATAGCCATAGCATTGTACAATGCGGTATTAGTACTCATGCTAGTTGTCCTTTGTCTTTGGTAATCGCTCGCTGAAAATTTAATGTCATTCCTAGAAACCGAAAACGAAGTTTTGAAAATATTGAAAAAAGGCCTAATGATGTGCACTATATCTCGGATCACGATTGATACCAACGTTCCCAAGAAACCAAAATAAACAAAAAAGATTATATCCAATTTAGACATTCTAGGATGTCCAGTCTTCCAATATAAGTAAATAAAAAAAACGAAAAAATTTACCTCATAATAAAAAATTTCCCATTGGATTCATTGCTCTAGAAAGGCTAGAATTTCACTTGGGTGATGACTAGGAATTTTCGAAATATGAGCAAACCAATAGAAAGCAGAGAAATGTGTCCCAAAATTGCTGAAATTTCCACTAGGTTTTAAGAGAGCAAAAGACTACTGTAACGCCTCGCAACTGCCTTATTTTTCTGACATAGCTCCGCATGCAACTGTTTCCTGTTTCCATGCTTCAAAACATTCCTGAAGAGAACTATTTTTTTCATAGATCAAGATAATATCAAAATGTAATCGCGAACCAAGCTTAAAAAGGTAAGACAAACAGACACCACTACAGTGGACTTCATAATCGTTCTTTTCAAATCTTAAATAATTCCCTTTAGTTTTCGATCAAACCACTTATCATACCATACATGCATACATGCATACATGCATACATATGTATGTGCTCTTGGATAATTTTCATCTAATGAATGATAAGGAAAAATATNGTTCCGATCGAATTTCACTTTCTTACTTTCTTAGCTATGGATTGCCGTTGTCTATGGATTTTTACACACCGCTTATTACTCAAGGATAAATTAAGTTTGCGCGTATGTATACAATCCCCAGAAAGGCTTGAAATAGCCCTATCTTTTATCATACCGGCCGATTCAGAATCGCTTTTTGAAAATTTTATAACACTATTATTATATACCACACCACTACCACTACTACAAGGTATGTTACGATTAAGCCGGCATAATATCTTATAATGAAAATATGAATAACTGTAGGGTGGTGAAGGATATTTAGTGCTTTAGCAGCACTTTTAGTGGCCTTCAACTAAATTAAAAAAGTATCACTTCACGTTACGGGTAATTCTTTGGTGCACAACTTGGCCAAGTTACAGCTCGAAAGAAAACTATTTTGCGAATACTACGGTAATCTTACATGGAATGCGACTTAAGCTCAAACATAGTACTATGACATGGAATAGCCATAGCATTGTACAATGCGGTATTAGTACTCATGCTAGTTGTCCTTTGTCTTTGGTAATCGCTCGCTGAAAATTTAATGTCATTCCTAGAAACCGAAAACGAAGTTTTGAAAATATTGAAAAAAGGCCTAATGATGTGCACTATATCTCGGATCACGATTGATACCAACGTTCCCAAGAAACCAAAATAAACAAAAAAGATTATATCCAATTTAGACATTCTAGGATGTCCAGTCTTCCAATATAAGTAAATAAAAAAAACGAAAAAATTTACCTCATAATAAAAAATTTCCCATTGGATTCATTGCTCTAGAAAGGCTAGAATTTCACTTGGGTGATGACTAGGAATTTTCGAAATATGAGCAAACCAATAGAAAGCAGAGAAATGTGTCCCAAAATTGCTGAAATTTCCACTAGGTTTTAAGAGAGCAAAAGACTACTGTAACGCCTCGCAACTGCCTTATTTTTCTGACATAGCTCCGCATGCAACTGTTTCCTGTTTCCATGCTTCAAAACATTCCTGAAGAGAACTATTTTTTTCATAGATCAAGATAATATCAAAATGTAATCGCGAACCAAGCTTAAAAAGGTAAGACAAACAGACACCACTACAGTGGACTTCATAATCGTTCTTTTCAAATCTTAAATAATTCCCTTTAGTTTTCGATCAAACCACTTATCATACCATACATGCATACATGCATACATGCATACATATGTATGTGCTCTTGGATAATTTTCATCTAATGAATGATAAGGAAAAATATGAAAAAAAAAAAAAAAAATTTTATTTTTATTAAATTATTATTATCTGCAAGCATTATTAACACGCAAACACACACTGATGTGCATTTATATATAAACAATAATGAAGATATAAATTTCTTCTTCAAATTATCTTTTAACGCCAAAGAGAAAAAGCATAAACTCATGTATTATGAGATGATGAGTTTGCTTTTGAAAAGCAGACAAGCATTTCTCTTTCTCTTTCTCTCTCTCTCTCTCTGCCTCGAAGTGTTTTATACTGTATGCATTTTAAAGCTTAGAAGATCAGCGATTAATGTACTGGCAATGAAAAATCTTTGTAACTTCAGGCAAAATATTAAGTCCGAAGCTTTAACTATCTTATCGATATTTTACATATAAATATGAAGAGATATATACACAGTCAACGGAACGGTGGCAAATTTTTCATATTCTCAAATGTACCCACACAGTGTTGTATACATATATATATATATATATATATATGTATTATGTATTGACATTTACTGCATATATTCCTTCACACATTTATAGATACACGTCCATGTAGGTAAGGTCGGGCCAGGAGTAGCCGTTTGTTTATTGACACAATGTTTCATGGCGTTTTTAAAAGTCGTTCTCGTTCGCCCATTCGATCGTTCGTTTTTCGTCCATTTACTCAAACTCAAAAAATTGAAGTTTTTACTAAACACCCTTTCGTTTTTCTTTTCCTTTTTCTTTTTTTTTTTTTTTTTTATATGCGTGTGTATGTGTTGTGATGTACATCACTCATCCACAAACTTGTGTATCTTGCCTTTGTGGTCAATGATTGTTTTTAAGATGCAGGCGTACTTGCATATATATATATATATATATATATGTAGATGGTAGTATGTGCGTGTGTTTTTATGTTTATACCATGAATATACATACATGCATATATATTGCTTGCTACCAGTGTTACACTTCTGCCAAAGGATATTAAACTCGGCTAAACAATTTTTTAGATTAAGAAACGAGCCCAACGGCACAAAACCAAACAACAGTCAAAATCAAACGTACGGAACGTAAGACGTTGCACAAAGTTAATCACTAATATGATTATGTTTCAACAGAAGTAAAAATGTTTTTCACTCTTCACTGGAAATATATGAAATTCCTGGAATTTTCTTAAAACGATGAAAGATATAATAAAAAATAAAAAAAAAAAAACAAAAATAAAAAATGAAAATAAAAACAAAATACAAAAAACAAAAATCGCGTATCTTCACAACCAACGTATGGCCCCCACGATTTTCTGCCTACAAATTTCATAATTGATAAATAAGGTAGAAGAAGAGCTAATAAACTTAAATTTTAGTACCCAATATTTATTTGCTGTTGAAGACAAACACACAAACCCATACACCCATCATATATGAATACACATATCCGTACATTCATATGCATTCATATACATACATATATGTGCATATATATATTTATATATGCATATATATATATATATATATATATATATATATGTATAGATGTATACTTACATACACCTATCTATACATTTTATGCTTGCAATTATCTAAAAAATAGGCGTTTTAAAATACTACAGCTTCTCAAAGAAAGCAAAGAAGAGCAACAACAATAACAACAACTACAACAACAACAACAAAAAAATAAATCAGAGAAAAAAAAAAGTATTGCACCCGTATTTGCCAATAAATGTTTAAAGCCACTGGAAACGCTAGTAAATAAGCTGCAGTATGAGAAGTGTACATGCAGATGTACGCACACAAACATATACATATACATATATATATATATATGTATACGCGCCTATACATATATATATACATATATATATATAC